>JARQOC010000005.1:136082116-136133135 GCA_033576535.1 Allobates femoralis | reverse complement strand
ATCATCCACTCCTGGTTTTGGCAACAAATACTGAGGTAAAATACTCACCAAATCCTCAGCGTGTGCACGTGGCCTAAAGCAGTACATTTGTTTGCAGCTGCATTATTATACAAAGCTACAGAACATGTGTAGAAAGTATCTTGGATGTTGCAGCATTGTCGCCCACACGTCACCATTATGGCAGATGTTACACACACAGGGATCAATGTTTTTTGTACTTATTGTGCCCCGTGGTTGCTGATTGTTCTATATTGGAGACATTATCAGATCATTTATGCTCACTGCTGGTAACGTGTTCATCTGACTCAGCTGTCACCATTCAGGAGCAAAATTAATAATAATATAATGGCTGAACTAAGTTAATAGAGCTGCTGAAATCTATAATGGTGACAAAGTAGACATACAGTAAAAATGTGCCAAGTACTGCAGGGGCACAAGTAGGAAAGTAGTTATTGTGTAATTGTGAAGATATGTCTTGATGAATCCTTTTATTTTTTGGCAAATGTGACCATCTAATAAAACCACTAAAATACAACAGCCTACTGACATAAATAAATTTAATGTTTAACGTTCCTTTTAAACTTGTTAACTAAACGTTCAGTGTAATGACTTCATTGAAGGGGTTAAGTGAGTCAAATTGAGAATTAGTAACAAAATAGACAAAATGCAAAAATGGTTCAGTACGGCCTCATCAGACCAAGCACGCTATCTGAGAATCTAATACTATTATTATTATATATTTATATAGCACCATTGGTTCCATGGGGCTTTACATGTGTAAGGGCAGACAAGAACAAGAACATAAAAAATAACGACAATTAAATCGTACAGGTACCGTCTCGAGGGCTCACAGTCTATAGGGGATGGGTGAGAGAAAGTAGGAGGGGGAGAGGTGGGGGTGAGGTGGTACAGCGGATTAGGTCTCAGTGTGGATTGTAGGCTTGAAGGAAGAGATGGGTCTTCAGGTGTTCCTTGAAGGTTCCTAGGATAGTGGAGTGTCTGATGTGGTGTGGGAGAGTGTTCCAGAGTATGGCGGATGCACAAGAGAAGTCTTGTATGAGGTTATGGGAGGTGGAGATGCGGGGGTAGAAGAGCAGGAGCTTTTAAGACGAGCGCAGATTGCGTGACGGGAGGTATTGGGAGACCAAGTCGAAAATGTATGGAGGGGACAGGTTGTGGATGGCTATGTATGTCAGGGTTAGGGTTTTGAACTGAGATCTCTGGGAAGTGGGGAGCCAGTGAAGGGCTTGGCAGAGGGGGGAGACAGGGGAGTAACGGGGCGACAGGTGGATGACTCAGGCAGCGGAATTGAGGATGGTTCGGAGAGGTGCAAGGGAGGTTGCGGGGAGGCCGGTGAGCAGGTGAGCAGGAGGTTGCAGTAGTCGAGGCGGGAGATGATGAGGGCAAGTGTTTTGGCAGTGTCATGGTCAAGGAAGGAGCAGATTCGGGTAATGTTTTTGGGCTGGAGTCGGAAGGCGGTGGTGATGGCTTGGATGTGGGGCTTGCAGGAGAGGGAAGAGTCAAGGATTACCCCGAGGCACTTGGCATGGGGCATGGGTGAGAGTGTGCAGTCATTGACAGTGATAGATAGGTCGGATAAGGGGGAAGAGCGACGAGGGGGGAAGACGATGAACTCGGTTTTGTCCATGTTGAGCTTGAGGAAACGAGCGGAGAAAAAGGATGAGATGGCAGACAGGCATTGCATAATTTTGGATAGTAGGGAGGTGATGTCGGGGCCGGACAGGTAGACCTGGGTGTCATCGGCGTAGAGCTGGTATCGAAGGCCATGGGAGTCGATGAGTTGGCCTAGGCTGAGGGTGTAGATGGAGAAGAGTAGTGGTCCCAGGACCGAGCCTTGGTTAACTCCAATAGATAGGAGGTAGGGCGAGGAGGTGTGGGAGTGGGTGACACTGAAGGTCCGCTCTGTTAGGTAAGAGGAGATCAAGGAGAGGGCTAGGTCAGTGATGCCAAGAGATTCTAGAATTTGAAGTAGGAGGGAGTGATTGACTGTGTTAAAGGCAGCAGAAAGGTCGAGAAGGAGGAGGATAGAGTAGTGTCGCTTGCTCTTGGCGGTCAGTAGGTCATTGGTGATTTTGGTTACGGCTGTTTCGGTGGAATGGTGGGGTCGGAAACTGGATTGTAGGCATTCGAAGAGGGAGCCGAAGGAGAGATAGGAGGACAGTTTGGAATAGACATGTTGCTCAAGCAATTTTGAGGCGAAGGGGAGGAGAGATATGGGGCAGTACTTGGAGACTGCTGAGGAGTCGAGGGAGGGTTTTTTGAGGATGGGTGTAATTAGGGTGTGTTTGAAGGATGAGGGGAAGACACCTGTATTAAGTGATATGTTGAAGAGATGGGTTAGGGCAGGGATGAGGACTGTGGTGAGGTTAGGGATGAGGTGGAAGGGGAAAGGGTCGAGGGCACAAGTGGTGAGATGTTATCGTGATAGAAGGGAGGAGAGGCGCTCTTCTGTAATGGAGGAGAAGCTACTTTTGGACAAAGGGGGTTGTGTGATAGAGGGGGAGGGGTGAGGGGACTGTGGATCGAAGCTTTCTCTGATTTTGTCGATCTTCTGTTTAAAAAAAACAAAGTCATCAGCAGAGATGAGAGGAGAGGGAGTGGGTGTGGGGGGACGGAGTAGGGCATTAAAAGTTATGAATTGTTGCTTGGGATTGGGGGAGAGGGTGGTTATGAGAAAAGAGAAGTAGGCTTGTTTTGCGGCAGTCAGTGCAGTCTTGAAGTCGATGAGGGACTGTTTGTACAAGGCAAAGTGTTCTGAGGAGTGGGATTTCTTCCATCTCCACTCAGCCGCCCTAGACGTCTGTTGAAGTTTTTTTAGTGTGTAATTTAAGCCAGGATTTTCTGTGTGCGCGGGTTTTGTTGTATGAGAGGGGGTGGCTTGGTCAAGGGCTATGGCATTGTGGTGTAATAGAGAGTGGCGGCTGCGTCAGCATATTAAGAGGAAGCCAAGTCACAGAGAGGGAGGAGGGACTAAGAGAGTGAGTGGAAGACAATAAGTTTGAGGTTTCTTCGGGGTGAGGGAGTTTCCGGAGAGGGGGAATTGTGGTAGGTGGGAAGAGGGAGGAGAAGGTCAGCAGGTTATGGTCGGATAGGAGGAGGGTTGAGTTTGCTAGGTCGTTGAGGGAACAAAGGCTGGTGAAGACGAGGTCCAGTGTGTGGCCGTCATTGTTTGTGGCGGACGAGGACCATTGGGAGAGGCCGAAGGAGGAGGTTAGAGTAAGGAGTCTAGAGGCAACGGTGTGGGGAGTGTCATTGGGGATGTTGAAGTCGCCCATGATGATGGTCAGGATGTCGAAGGAGAGGAGGTAGAGAAGCCAGGTTGTGAAGTGGTCGAAGAAGATGGAGGAGGATCCTAGGGGGCGGTAGATGACAGCCAGTTGGAGGTTGCAGGGGGAGAAGATGCACACGGAGTGCGCCTCGAAGGAGGGGAGGGAGGCAGAGGGGGGTCGTGTAATTGGGGTGAAGGAGCAGCTGCTGGCCAGGAGTAGGCCAACACCTCCACCGCGGGTGTTCCTGGGGCGGGGGGTGTGGGTGTCACGCTCGAAGGTAAGAGAATCAGGTAACAGGTGAAATGGGCAAAAGGGGGTCCAGAGAGCCTAATCTGACCCTAATGCTGGGGTCCCTGGCTCGCCCTGATCTCGGAGGTACCTCTGATGGTAAGGAGTTCTGAGCCGACACATTGTACCCTAAAACTCCTGATTAGCCCTAGGCTGAGGGCCCCTACCTCCACCCACGGGTCAGGGATCACAACTTCTCCCAAGGAAAGACTTAGTCCAGCAGCTAAGCATCAGCACAGCACCAAGAACTAGAGCAAATAGCTATCAGCAGCACCTGACAGAGGAGAGGGGAGGCTATTTAAAGCCAGGGGGAGGGGATTCCAGGTGAGTCACACATTAACCCCTCAACCAGCAGTTGAATATAAGAGTGAATGCAGTTCTGGAGCACAACACAGGAGGCAAAGACTTTGACAACTATAAACCAAGCAGCTCTTAAAGACAAACAACATACACAGCAGCATCCAGCAATGTCAGCGCCCACTAAGCGCGTGATAGTGGGAGAGGGTGAGTCCGCCATAGGAGAGGGCGGCGGGGGAGGTTGTGTCGGAGGGGGTGAGCCATGTTTTGGTGATGCCAAGGAAGGAGAGTTTTTTGGAGATGAAGAGGTCATGGATGAATGAGAGTTTATTGCATACTAAGCAGGCATTCCAGAGTGCGCCAGATAGGGAGATTGGGGGAGGCTTGGGGAATGAGTGTAAGGTTGCAGGGGTTGCGGATGTTAGTAGTGGGTGTGGGCTGGAGGTGACTGTGAGGATGTGTTGGGGGGACCAGGATTAGGGGAGATGTCACCAGCAAGCAGGAGGAGGAGGGAGAGGGTTAGGAGGTGGGGGCAGGAGAGCTTGCATGATGGACGAGCATGTTAGGCAACAAAGGATTGGCTGTGGAGGAAAAGTTCAAAACAGTGGGTGAAATGGCTAGGTATGGTTGAGGGGGAGAGTGCTATTGTGTTGTCAGGAGGAGGGATAGGAGGGAATAGCAGGAAGTGGAGTAGGATAGGAGTGAGTGTGAAGAGAAGGGGAAATATTGCATAGGGATACAGGATGCAGTGGGAATGAGAGGTGGGGCAGAGGGGGGAGATGCAGTTGGGGAATAGGGGTAGCGGAGGGTATCAGCTGCAGCGGGGTGGAGCAGCGGCAACTGAGAGGAGGAGGTGCAGCCGGGGGTTGAGATGGAGGCAGGGGACTTTAGCGACAGGGAGACAGGTGCATCAGGGAGGGGGATGAGGTGGAGGCAGGGTTCAGGAGTGACAGGGGACAGGTGTAGCAGGAAGGGTATACAAAGCGGATGAATGCCAGTCAAGTCCGGGCAATCTCAAAGCACGTGGTGGAGGGATGCAGCCAGAAGACGGATGCAGCGGGAATGTCCAATGCGGAGGAGTCTTGCAAAGTCAAGCAGGTGCACAGTACATGGGGATGGGATGCAGTAGGATGATGCAATGAAGCTATGAGAGACAGTAGGGTGATGCGATGCAGCTATGGTTCAGTGGCAAATGGAGGCATACAGAGTCCAGAAGAATGCAAAGCACTTGAGGATGAGGTGAAGCAGGGTGATGCAGTGCAGTCTGAGAGCAGGTGTAAGTACAATACTAGGGATGAGATGCAACCAGAGATGACATGCAGCCAGGGATGACATGCAGCCAGGGACGTGATGCAGCCAGGGATGAGATGCAGCCATGGATGAGGTACAGCCGTGGATGAGGTGCAGCCATAGATGAGGTGCAGCCAGAGACGTGATGGAGCCAGAGGCGAGATGAAATCATGGATGAGATGCAGTCCGGGATGAGGTGCAGGCGTGGATGAGATGCGGTCAGGGATGAGGTGCAGCCAGGTGTGTGGTGCAGCCAGTGATGCAATGCAGCGTGGAGGGAGGACTTAGTGGAGCGGTGTTGGGAGGGCCATCGGTGGGATAGAGCCGGTGCCAGGCTCATGCAGCACTCCTGGTGCCCGGTGGTTGCAGCAGGGCCATGGTGGAGGACGATGCGGAGGAGTGGTGTAGAAGGAGGCCACCCTATCATCTGATGGACCCGTCTGGGGACACTGGAGCAACCCTCAGTGACAGCCGCAGGTGCGCTGCTGCTGGGTGGCAGGAGTAACTTGAGTGAAGTTGGGGGAGCTGCCGGAAGGATAGAGACAGTGCCAGACTCTTGCAGTCACGGACCCCACACGTGGCACCTGGCGATGACAGCGGGGCCGCTTAAGAAAGACACGATGGAATGGTGCTGGGGCCGCTCACCTGTTGGACCCGCCAGGAGATCCAGGGGTGGTTTTGGGCGACAGCCACGGGATTGCCGCTGAACGAGGGCAGGACAATATTGTGAGAGCCGTGGTTTCAGACCCTGAACGTGGCACCCGGTGGCTGGAGCGGGGCTACAGGAGACAGTTTCAGGGAGTGGTGCTGGGGGCTGCTTGGCAGCCGGACCTGCTGGGAGTCCCTGGAGCAGTTCGGGATGACCACCAATACAATTTATGGCTATACTCAGGGGCAGACCTACCGTGGTGCAGCTGGAGCAGCTGCACCAGGGCCCCGAGCGGCTAGGGGGCCCCTCAGGCCTGCAGGGGGGCCCCCAGCCGACCCCCATGACCCTGTGCCACTGTGGCAGGGGAGAGGGGGTTAACCGAGGGAAGTTTCCTGCTTCCCCTTGCTGAGCCCGCCCCTCCTCTCCTCTGCTGCCCCGACTCCTAGCGCGGCTCCCAGCGCGGCCCGCATGACGCAGGTAGGAGAAGCCGCACACACAGCCCTGCTCACTGCCGTTGCCTGGCAGCACCCACCTCAAGAATTCCCCTCCCTGGCGGTCCGACCGTACGATAGCACCCCCCCATTGTCCGCATGCGTTCACATGAAAATGTCAGTGAGGCTGTCTGGCCACCCAGTCAGCGGCTGCAGTCGGGAGGCAGAGTTCAGCAGCGGAGATCCAGGCCGCCGCCGCTGATCTCCCATCCGCCGCCGCTGGTTCATTTAGAATAGCTGGCAGGAAAGCCGGATGTGAAGTCGGCTTTCTCGCCCTACTATTTCAAATGAACAGCTGATGAACAGCTTGATGAACATTTGAAATAGCAGGGCAGGACTGCCGAATTCACCACTGGCTTTCCCGCCGGCTATTCTAAATGAACTAGTGGTGGCAGCGGCGGCAGGGAGAGAGAAGAAGAAGAAAGAAGAAGAAGAAAGAGGAAGAAGGAAGAAGAAGAAGAAAAAGAGAACTGCGGGACAGGATTCACATGGAGATGACTTCGGAGGAGGTCATCTTCCGCAGCGTCTGTGTGCTTGCCAGCAGATGGCAATGCGCACAGATAGAATCCAATTCATTTTCTGTGTGCAGCTGTCTGCTTGCGTATAAAACAAGCACACAGCTACGCACAAAAAATCCAACATTTTGCGTTCGGCTGCGCATAAATTATATGCAGCCGAAAGCAAACGCAGCTGAATGCAGCCACAAACAGGCACTATGCGTTCCCATGTTAAACATAGGAGTGCATAGTGCCTGCATTTTGCTGCGCTCAGATACGCTGTGCATCATGTGCAAATGTGAAGCCAGCCTCACACATGCCCATCCGCTTTTTTAAGCCCTTAGAAAAACGGATCCATTTTTTTAAGGGTGCCAATAGTGTCCCCCGAGGTCCTGAATGTTTTTTGGAATTTTTTGGACTTACCGGTAGTCATTTTTTCACCAAAAACGCATGGTGTCTATATGTACCATGCGTTAACGCATGCGTTTCCCATAGGGCCCCATGTTAAAAAAAACATGCATTTTTTTAATGCACCCAAAACTGCTGCTAGCAGCAATTTTTGGGATGCTGCAAACGCATGCGTTTTTGAAAAATGCACATACACATGCATTAATGCATATGCGTTTTTGGACTTTGAAAAAAAAATGACCAAAATGATCCCAGAAAAACGGATTTAAACGGATGCCATGTGTGACCCTGGCCTAAATTAGAGCTTTTCTATTTGACTCTCATACTGTTGAGCTGTTGCAGCGTTGGTGCTTCAGTCAAGCTGCAGCAGAAATGCAGTCATTGATCATTAGTGAGAGGTGCAAGTTCCTTTTAAGATATTCATGCAAAAACTAGTAAAGACTATTGGAAAAAATTTCCGAAAAATTGGGAAAACTTTGAAACTGTCCCCAAGTGCAGTTGCAAAAACTATCAAGCGCTACAAAGAAACTGGCTCACATGAAGACCGCCCCAGGAAAGGAAGAGCAAGAGTCACCTCTGCTGCGGAGGATAACTTCATCCGAATCACCAGCCTCAGAAATTGCAGGTTAACAGCAGCTCAGATTAGAGACCAGGTCAATGCCACACACAGTTCTAGCAGCAGACACATCTCTACAACAACTGTTAAGAGGAAACTTTGTGCAGTAGGCCTTCATGGAAAAATAGCTGCTAGGAAACTACTGCTAAGGACAGGCAACAAGCAGAAGAGACTTGTTTGGGCCAAAGAACACAAGGAATGAACATTAGACCACTGGAAATCTGTGCTTTGATCTGATGAGTCCAAATTTGAGCTCTTTGGTTCCAACCACCGTGTCTTTGTGCGACACAGAAAAGGTGAACGGATGGACTCTACATGTCTGGTTCCCACCGTGAAGCATGGAGGAGGAGGTGTGATGGTGATGGGGTGCTACGCCAGATGACCTGGCCTCCACAGTCACCAGACCTGAACCCAATTGAGATGGTTTGGGGTGAGCTGGACCGCAGAGTGAAGGCAAAAGGGCCAACAAGTGCTAAGCATCTCTGGGAACTCCTTCAAGACTGTTGGAAGACCATTTCCGGTGACTACCTCTTGAAGCTCATCAAGAGAATGCCAAGAGTGTGCAAAGCAGTAATCAAAGCAAAAGGAGGCTACTTTGAAGAGACCTAATATATAAGACATATTTTCAGTTGTTTCACACTTTTTTGTTAAGTATATAATTCCACATGTGTTAATTCATAGTTTTGATGCCTTCAGTGTTTTCATAGTCATGAAAATACAGAAAACTCTTTGAATGAGAAGGTGTGTCCAAACTTTTGGTTTGTACTGTATGTGTGAAGAAAAAAGGGCACAGAATTTCAGGAAAATAACATCTCACCAACCATTAGGCATGCTAGTGGATCAACCATGCATTGCAGTTGCATTGCAGCCAGTGTGAAAAAAGAGAAAATGCGCTTATGCTGCGGATAAGTGGGTACGTTTTTTTACCCTCAAACTCACTGCACTCACCTCTTTTAGTTGTGCTGGCTCTGCACAACTGAAGTGTCCAGCGCAGGTGAGCAGTGAGCTATTCACAGAGAGGGGCACACAGGACCGCGGCTGCTGTAGAACTGGTCAGATCGGTGGTGTCCTCCACTGGGTGTCACGTGATCCGGCCGCATGGTACAGAGGGGAGTAGCTTTCTGACGTCAGCTCAGGTCCTGTTCGTTCCTCAGAGCAGCTCCACACCGCTCTCCCCGAGGGGAGAGAAGATCGTGAAAAGAATAAAATGTATGCAGTGTTAAGGAGCGCTAGAGGGGAACACAAGGACTTGAACAATTGGGATTTTGATATACCAACCTAATTTATTATTCAAGTAAAGAAACTAGCTCTCTTTCACGCCACAACGCATTTTGACAGCTGTCGCCGTCTTCCTCAGGAAGGATAGCCTACGTCGAAACGAGTTGTGGCATGATAGCTTGTTTCTTTACTTGAATAATAAATTAGGTTGGTATATCAAAATCCCAATTGTCCCAGTCCTTGTGTTCCCCTCTAGTGCTCCTTAACCCCGCATACATTTTATCCTTTTCAGTATCGCAGTCAGTGGCACGGGGAACATTTCATGTATAGAGGGAAGAATGGATTGAATGAAATTTCAACAAATTCTTGATGCAAACATAACAGGATCTGTAAAAAAAACGGAAGTTGAAAAGAGGATGGCTTCTACAAATGGAAAACGATCCTAAACACATGTCAAAATCCTCAATAAACTACCTCAAAAGGCACAAGCTGAAGGTTTTACAATGACCCTCACAGTCCTCTGATCTGAGCATCATTGAAAATCTGTGTCTAGGCCTCACAAGAGCAGTGCATGCAAGACGACCCAGAAATCTCAATGAACTGGAAGACTTTTCCAAAGCAGTGTGGATGAAAATCCCTCAAACAAGAATTGAAAGACTCTTGGCTGGCTAGGTTTCTAGGTACTAACCAGCCAGGGTTCCAAACCTTTACCCATTCTAATTTCCCTTTAGTCATTTCTAACATGTAAAAGATGAAAATAATCTTTGAATCTTTTGCATGCAACTGTAGCATTTACCTTGGTGGCCAAAATGTTACATTTTGGTTTCATCTGACCACAGCACCTTCCTTCATACATTTGGAGAGTCCACCACATGTGTTTTGGCAAATTCAAAATAAGCCTTCCAATTTTTGTCTATAAGTAGTGCCTTTTATTGGCCACTCTTCCATAAAGGACAGTTCTATGGAGTGCATGGGCTTATTGTTGTTGTATGGAGAGATAATTCAGTCTCTTCTTGGGAACTCTGCAGCTCTTTTAGGGTTACAATTGGTCTCTGTGATGTTACTTTGATTAATGCCTCCTTATCCATGCTGAGAGTTTGGGTGGGCAGCCTTCTCTTGGTAGGTTTGTTGTGGTACCATGTTTCTTTCCATTTGATAATGTATTGGATGGTGCTCCAGAGGATCATCAGGGATTGGGATATTTTGTTAGAACTCAACCCTTACTTGTACTTCTGAATAACTTTGTCTCCGACTTATTTTGAGATCTCCTTGGTCTTCATGATGTTGTTTGGTTAGTGGTGCCTCTTGCATGTACAGTTCTGCTCATTGTTATTAGCACTCATGAAGTTTAGGTACTGTATTTTCCGCTATATAAGACACGCCAGACTATAAAACGTACCCCAAATTTGGTAAAGGAAAAGAGAAAAAAAATTATTTTTAATGTTAAATGGAGTCTGCCTTATAATGCCAGTGTCCGTCTTACAATCAGTATATGTGTCCCCCATCCTGATACATGTCATTCTATCCTGGACCCACCATAGCTCCTCAATCCTGGTGCATAGCACCCCATCCTGGATGTAGCCCCCTTATCCTGGTAGATAGCGCCTTATCCTGATACATTGCCTCCCCATGCTGAATATGGCCCCCATCACGCTATATGGCCCCCTTATCATGGTACATAGCCCCCCTTCACACTATACTGGCCCCTTATCATGGTACATAGCCCCCATCACGCTATGTGGCCCGCTTATGATGGTATATAGCCCCATCATGCTATATGGCCCCCTTATCATGGTACATAGCCCCCAATCACACTATATGACCCCCTTATCATACTACATAGCCCCTCATCATGGTATATGGCCCTCCTGCTGGCACACACAAACAATAAATGATTTAACTCACCTTCCGTTGCTCCATTGCAGCAGTGTGGCATCCTCCGGTCTCCCTGTCTGTGCTCGGGCATCTGATCATGTGACTGGGCCCACAGCAATGACATCACTGAGCTGTACTAATCACATGATCGAATGCCGGGCACAGACAGGAAGACCAGAGGATGCTGCACTGCTGCAAGGGAGCAACAGAGAGTGAGTTAAATCATTTATTATGTTTGTGTGTGCGTCAGCAGGGGGGCCATATAGTGTGATGGGGGAGCAATATCCATGATGGGGGTCAGTATACTTTAGGCACATGTACTATGCCTCATCCCCAGCCCACCTGTCAATGCTGAGAAGTGATGATTAGGGGGATTCAGTGCATATTACATGAGCTTAATGAGAGGGGGCCCGAGACCTCCCTCTGCTTCTGCAGCCCGTGCCTGCCTCCTCCAGCCACTGGACACAAAGTTGCTCCCCCTCCCCTACTAGTAGATTCAGATTATAAAATTCACCCCCCACTTTCCCCCAAAATGTTGAGGAAAAAAGTGTGTTTTATAATCTGAAAATATCGGCATATAATATAGAATATCTCCTGAAAAAAATGAAGAGTAAAACAGCTTTTTTGCATAGAGCACTCATGTTAAATTCAAAAGAATAAATGATAAACATCAATTTAAAACAAAAAACAATGCAAGGGAAAAATAGAAAAACCTAAAGCTTGCTATGATGTAGGTATTGGCACCCTTTACATTAAATTAGTATGATAATGTGGCGCCCCACCGAGTAGGCCGCCACCAGAGGTACAGCACTTCTGCAGTTAAGGGGAGTAGTGCCTCTGTTCTTTAGTGCTTGGAAGGTGCAGTTGAGCCCGAAACAAACACACACGCACACAGCAGCAGGCCCCTGGGATGGTGGGTGGACCCTGAGGGAGGACCCAGGTCAAAAAGGGGGACAGGGAAGCAGAGGTTATAGAGTTGGAGTGGAGACCATCAAGAGAGGAGTGGAAGCCGAGAGTGTAGCCCAGTGCGGAGCAGGTTCCCGTGGAGTGGAGCACGACCACGCTCATCCACGGGATGTAGAATCCGTTAGGTGGGAGAAGAAAAGAGCCTTTGGGGTGCGGAGGAGACATCGATCCCCGTACGCCCGAATCTGATGTACTGGAGGGGCTGGTGGACAACACAGGGACTCAGCCCTGAACACGGTGCAGATGCTTCATGCCCAAGCTGTAAATCCGGAGACCCCAGACTTCTAACAGGAGCTGTGGCCGAACACCCGACACAACTTGGGGAAGGCGGCCGAACTAGAGAGCAGTGCTTCGGGAGTGGGGACACTAATAAGCACTTGTGGCTGTCGGTACTTGAGCTCTGTGCTGCGGAGAGCGTTGAGAGCCTGGTGGACAGAGCGATGCTACGCTCGCTCCAGAAGACAACTACTCCTTATAGCGCTGATAGGGAAAGACCACTAGAGAAAGGAACACCTAGCGAGGAAAGTAAAGGGCACCGACTGTGGCTTGACTGCACTAACCCAGTGCTGGAGACAGTGCTAAAACGGAGATTGGCAAAGGGAAGTACCCAGTGGCTGTGTTGAAAGAACTAAGTAAAAGTACTCGAACTCCACCTGTGGTGTGTGAGACTTTTATTAGACCACCGGCCGCAGAGGTCGCATGAAACACCCAGGTACCGTCGTCCCAATGAACATCTGCCAAGGTATGAACTGACTCCTCCATCCTGCTGCCCTGGGGACTGCACTCCGCCTGCTGGGAGTGAAACCATTTAAGCTGATGGTCATCGTCTCTAGAGATTCTGAAGCAGCGGCGGTCGCTCTGGCCACATACCACAGGTGGCGTCACAAATACCCCTTTTCCCCTCAGACTTTCCCTGTCATCATTCCACGATTATTAAAATGACAGCGCCAGGGTCACAGGACCGGGTCTCCATCCCCGTCTGTCCCCATGAATAGAACCAAAGAAGAAGTGAAGAAGAACAACGAGTAACCACCCGGTTCCCCAGTCTTCCGCGTCCCTGGAGTGGGCGTGTCAGAAACATATTTTTTATTTGCCTGTGGTAAATTACAAATGAAAATCACCTGGGATAAATTGTAGGTGTCCATGTGATATGAATTAGCAAATGAATTATGACTTCAGTATTTTAAAAAACACATGTTAGGCCCTGTTCCTTTTTCACAATGGTGAGCACAAGGGAGCTGTCTGCGGACATCAGAACTGCTATTATTAGCAAACACAACACTTCCAAAGGGTATAAGGTCATCTTCAAAGACCTTGGTATCCCAGTTTCAACAGTACACAATGTTATTAAGAATTTTGCCAAGCATGGAACCGTCAAGAACCTCCCTGGACGTGGGTTGAAAGAGGAAAATTGACAAGAGGTGTCTTCAGAGGTTCGTACAAATGGTGGAAAAAACACCACATCAAACAACCAAAGATCTGAAGGCTAACCTGGAAGAGTCTGTGGTCATGGTTTCCACAAGTACAATATGCTGCACACTAAACCAAGCCATAAAAAGGAACAATTGTTCTTTGCCAAAGACTACCTTGACAAATCACAGTGCATCTGGGAAAATGTTCTGTGGACAAATGAAACAAAAATAGACCTTTTTGGCAATGCAAAGCAACAGTTTGTTTACACAAAGGCACAATAAAGCTTATAAAGAAAAGAACACCTCATAAACTGTTAAGCATCGTGAAAGATCTATAATACTAGGAACCTCCTTTGCTGCGTCTCGAACTGCAGGTCTTAACCATATCACAGGAAACATGATATCACTCTAGATAATTATCAAGAGATTTTAGAGCGAAATGTCCTACCCAATGTAATAAAACTTGGTTTGAGTTGAAGATTATGGGTCCTCTAGCTAGACTATGACCCAAAGAACACATCGAAAAGTACACAGGAATGGTTAAAAAAGAAAAAAGGACTGTTTTAAAGTAACACTCCGGCGACATCACATTTTACTGATGCCGTTCTGTTCATGCAGTGCCATCTTGTGAAGTAACTTCTGATTTCTGGCCAATCAAAAGTTACAGTCACAAGATTGGACCGCATGACCAGATCGGCACAAGGTGGCACCGCATCTGCCGGATCTGACGCCTAACGGCCGACTTGCGGCCTGGATCCGGCAAGTCCCATGCATTGTCTATGAGGCTTGCGGTGAGGTGCGGCAAGTGCGGTTATGCTGCATCGGCTAGATGCGGCACTTGCCACCGCAAAAAAAAAAAAGCTGCAAGCAGCATTTTTAGTCACGGCCGCAAGTGCCGGATCTGCCCCGTCCGGCAGAACCGCACTTGCCGCACCTGACCGCAAGCCCCATAGACAATGCATGGGAATTGCCGGATCCTGGCCACAGGTCGGCCGTTAGGATTTGCCGCACATCAGCGAAAACTGCTGATGTGAAAGGAGCCTAAAATTGGTCTTATTGAATAGATTACATCGAGGCCTGTAGAAATGCATCTACCAATAGCTAAAAGAGCATCAGATATCAGCTCTCATTTTAGAGGTTTCTTTTGAAAGTAAAGAGAAGTAAATTGTTTCTTTGACCATAGTGCCCTGGAACCTGTGTGATTGCATTAGCCATGCTATGTATAGATATTCAGTGTTTGTTTCGCTTACAGATGTCTGAGCAAAAAGACACACAGGATCCAGTGTCCGGGTATAAAGATTTCTTCCAACTTTATTCTTCCATATTAAAATACACTTGACACTCCGTATTAGCATTTAAAACTATTTAATTTCAAGCAAATATTGAGTTTTGGAGTCAATGCATAATCAACACACATGCAGCTGGAAGCGAGGAAGTCAAGGTGTTATCTAAAAATGAGCAAAATGTATCAAACGTGCAACACTTTGATAACTTTGTAACAAAGCCTGAGGCCATACTGACTTTCTAAAGTGCCCTGGATTATAACTTCCCCACATCGTTCTGCATTCTTAAAGGGAATCTCCAGTGAGATAAAACTTTTTAGTACAGTTCCTGTCCTCCTACATGATGAAGCACAGCTGTACACTGCAGTTCTAGGATCTATAGATCTCTTATAAATCGATAAAATCACACCTGCTCCTCAGCTCTGACTCCCTCTCATGGGACAGAGAATTTTCAGCCTGGCAGCTTCATGTAGGAGAAAAAAGCAGGAGGTGTGTCAGGGGTGTGGATGCTGGGAGCTGCAGGATCATTCTACATTCCAGCCCCTTCACACTTCTGTATAGGAAGGGGGCATGGCAGGGGGAGTGGCTGTTGGCTCCATGCTGACACTACAATCCTGTCCCTGATATACCATCCTGTGTGACAGGGGGGTCCAAGCTTGAAATAGCAATCATGTCAATAAGCAGATACAAATACACGCAGTGATCCTCTGCTGTATTATGATGCATAATGTGTAATGTTATTGTGAGGTTAGGAACAGAGGCAAATCATTACATTGATCGATTCAGCTCTGCATGGTCTCCCCTCCCCCATAGGAACATGGTAGCTTCTAACCCCATATATCAAAGAGGATTAGTTTCTAAAATGTAACTTTTATTTGATTTTGTTAAAAAGGAAACTATAGTTCCTGTGATGCGGTTTATACAATCCAAACCTTACCAAGGGGATCTAGGGGGGTGGGAACGCTGTCCCTATACTCTCCCTATCTCACCCTGCCTTGCAATGGAGTTTTAGACACGTAAAAAAAATTCTTGCTGGTGTCCCCATACCACGGTGTCTGCCCCTCCTAACCCTGATTGCACACTAGGGTGAGGGGTTGTGGGTCTCACAATTTTACACTAACCTAAAGACCTGTTTGTCCCATATATGTGTCATGGAAGTGCAAAAGGAGGTCCTACTAGCAGAGTCCAGGTCAATCCCCGTTGCTCAGTGGAAAAAGCCACATAGGACGTGTTTGTACAGAAAATCTGTTTCTTGTGATAGGGGACCCCTCTATCACAGGGTGTGTGTATGGGGGCGTGTTAGTGTGGTGACCTATTTTCCAATACCAGCAATAGTTGGCAATAAACCAAATCTCAAATGAGATATATGTCACACTTTACCTATAAACAACACACACCCATAAGATATGTACATAAAAACACTGTCAGAGACCAAATTCTGTCCCAGACCATTGCATGTAGGACCTATAAGACATACAACCGTGCCACTGAGGGCACCTGTAAGGCAGGGGTATAGTACCCAAAGTAGCTAGCCAGGAGTCACTTAGCTTAGCATGATGATGCCGCGTCCTTCACTCTACGCATTTCCTCCACCGTAGTTCTCGTCGGCGGGGTCCTCAGGAGTGATCCTCCGCAGCACCGGGCACCGATCTGTGCCCTGGGTCGCCCAGGTTGAAGGAGGTGATGATCCTCCTTCTCCCCTTCAGTATGTTAAATGGCCATTTGGTACTATACCTCTGCCTTACAGGTGCCCTCAGTGGCACGGTTGTATGTCTTATAGGTCCTACATGCAATGGTCTGGGACAGAATTTGGTCTCTGACAGTGTTTTTATGTACATATCTTATGGGTGTGTGTTGTTTATAGGTAAAGTGTGACATATATCTCATTTGAGATTTGGTTTATTGCCAACTATTGCTGGTATTGGAAAATAGGTCACCACACTAACACGCCCCCATACACACACCCTGTGATAGAGGGGTCCCCTATCACAAGAAACAGATTTTCTGTACAAACACGTCCTATGTGGCTTTTTCCACTGAGCAACGGGGATTGACCTGGACTCTGCTAGTAGGACCTCTTTTTGCACTTCCATGACACATATATGAGACAAACAGGTCTTTAGGTTAGTGTAAAATTGTGAGACCCACAACCCCTCACCCTAGTGTGCAATCAGGGTTAGGAGGGGCAGACGCCGTGGTATGGGGACACCAGCAAGAATTTTTTTACGTGTCTAAAACTCCATTGCAAGGCAGGGTGAGATAGGGAGAGTATAGGGGCAGCGTTCCCACCCCCCTAGATCCCCTTGGTAAGGTTTGGATTGCATAAACCGCATCACAGGAACTATAGTTTCCTTTTTAACAAAATCAAATAAAAGTTACATTTTAGAAACTAATCCTCTTTGATATATGCTTTGAAAAAGTTTGGATTATATAAAAACCAGAAAATCAGTGAGTAGCTTCTAACCCCTCCAACTTTCAATGGATCATCGTCATCACTCCTCACTGGAAAGTAGGATGATCCTGCAGCCCCCAGCATCCACGCCCCTGACACACCTCCTGATCTCTGCTCCTGCATGAAGCTCTCAGGCTGAAATTTTATGTTCCATGAGGCCATGAGGGAGGGGGGAGATCAAAGGAGCAGGTATGATTTTATTGATTCATAAGCAGTCTATAGATCCTAGAACTGCAGTGTACAGCTCTGCTTCATCATGTAGCAGGGCAGGAACTGTACGAAAAAGTTTTCTCTCCCGGGAGTTGTTTTTTAAAGCTTCTAGTCTGTTGAGTGACTGATGCCTAAATGTCTGTAGGTGAGGTTTGGCAATGTGACGTTACTTCTGCAGTTAATGGATATTGATATTAATACATTTTCAGCCTATATATGACAGCGACATCTGACTTCACATTGGTTAAAGAGTCGTGGGAGTGACAATGGAGCGCAGGTGACACAGTGACTCTTTTTAATGTGCAGTGAGTGGGAAACATTCATTGTGCCTGAAGCAGCATTACAGCATTGAACTTTTAGATACAAGATACATTTTGGGAGTGATGACTTTATAAGCAGTGTTGCATCCCTATAGGTAACTATCACTCACTGCAGAGTCTCTACAAGGATTTATCTACAACGATGTATGACAGCGGATCTTTTATAAATAAAGTCAGTGGAAATTGTATAATGAGGAAGAGGTACAAGCTAGAGAAGCTCATATCAACTAATCAGATATCAACTCTCATTTTTAGTGGCTTCTTTTAGAATAATAAAGAGTAATAAATTGATTAGCTGGTTTCTGCCACTATTCCCACCCTTATCCTTTGCCCCAGTTTTAATAAATCTACCCTCATGTTCATACAGTAGCTGTTTACTCCCTGCACAATATATCACACACATCATTTGATTATTTTAATTTAGTACAGAAAAAGCCAGGAGTGTAAACATAGAGGATGCCGGGGTTATAGTGAAACCCTGAGGCTGGGCGGGGATGGTTATTGTGGCACCCCAGGGTCCGGTTGCCACAGTGGCATTACCTCCCTCCCAGGGGGTAATATCATGCCTGGAAGCAAGAAAGCAAGAACCAGGTAATGCTCAGCATCCAACACTTTTCCTGCTCCGTGCCTGAAGGAGGAACTCTAACCCGGTTTCAGGCGAGTAGCAGGCAGGAAGTGCGCAGTAGAAAGACAGTTAGATCAGTTATAAAAGAGGAGACAAACAGGAAGGGGGAGTTCAGTCAGTGTGAGGTAACCATTGGAGAAGGTCTGAGGGGGAAGAGAGGAGAGACGTCGAGTGGAGCTCTGAGTGGAAATTGAGCTGTGACAGCGCTCATCCCGCAGCTGAGCATCAGAGAAAAGGACACCGGAGTCCTGAGTTATGGGATACTGAAGACCTAGCAGCTGAGTCCAGAGGGCAGAAGACTGCAAGTCTTCTGGCCACACCAAATATCCAGCGGCACAGCAGCAGATTAGAGCCTGGAGCCACAAGGAGAGGAGCGGCACCTGGAAGCTGCCTACCATACTGGTTGGAACAACTAAACACACAGGAAGAGGGTCACAGCATAACTTTAGGCAGCAAAGACCAAAAGAGAGAGCACAAAAGGGAGGCTTCCGAATCCTCCTAGTGTGGTGGATCACCCAGTTGCTTTCAGGCCACCCGGACCTCCATTACCATCTGTAATGAGTGCCTCGGACTGCATCTGCAACCACTAAGTAAAGGTAACGGAAAATACAACCCTGTGTCCTCCAGTTTTTTTCCATGCATCTGTCACCCTGCACCCCAACGATCACCACAGCCCTGTTTGACTGTATCATCTGCTCTGGGGCCCTGGTCCACCTGTGGGGAGCTGTGTCATCATTTCTGCATCATCAACTACCCCAGTGGTCCTGACCTGCAGCGGCAGCCCTATATAGCCAAGTACTACAGGTGGCGTCACATAATCCCACATAAACTATTTCCGAGATTTAACGACACCGCCATTGTCACAAAACGGGTCACAGCCTTGTGACTTCCCCAGAAAAGGACCGACCGGGCCCGATTCCGAGTACCCCATGGCCCTGGTGGGTGTGTCATTATCATTACCATTAAAGACCTGTAATTGTTGGGGCCCTGTAGGTTATTTTGCATTGAGATTCAAGTTATGCCAATGGGAAATGCCCTTTAAGGGGGGTTTACTGCGACTTGCCACACTTTGTAAAAAAAAAATAATGGTTTGTGTAGAAAATAAAGTATTGCAAGAGCTGCTTGTATTTTTTTAGTACACTACACTAAGGCTATGTGCACACAATGTCTTTTTTAGGCAGAAAGTGCTGCCAAAGTGCCATATACAATGAACATAATGCATGGCAATGTCAAAACGACATTGCTATGCATATGTTCCATCTTATGTCACCTCTTCCTGAAGCAGATAAAAGTGACAATCTAATTCTTCAGGAAGCTTCTGTTCTGAAATCACTCACCCTCTATACTTCCCAGCCTTCATAATAATGATGGGAAAAACCACTGGCAAAGCTCCTTCAGGTAAACGACTGACGACGTTTTCATCTGGAAAATTCAGCAGCTGCTCAAGCGTCTGAAAGATGCCGCATACTCATTTCCTAAGGGCCACGTCACACACACAGATATCTGTGCAGATATTGTTCGCAGATCTCTGGTTGCAGTGAAATCATGGACACATTATTATATTTGTACACGGCCACAAAATGGAGCAATGTGTCCATGATTTCACTGCAACCAGAGATCTGCGAACAATATCTGCACAATTATCTGTGTGTGTGACGTGGCCCTAAGTCTTTTGTTCTCATGGTTTTGGCTGCAGCAATGTCTTCACTTCAGTGGGTCACATCACCACTTCAGCCACATTGAGATCATAAGCTGGTAGCATCTACATTGGACGAGCTGCTGAGCTCAGTGATTAGCTGCAGTGGTGATATGAGCAATCGTTATGACATCACTGCTGCAGCCAAAACACTGAGACCAGATCAGCAGCGGAGAGGCGGTGCTGACCCAGTGATCCGTGATGGTCCGTATGAAGTTACAATGGGAGCCTATGGACAACATCAGATCCGATGTCGGCTCCGTGGTTATGTACTGAGCATGCCCAGAAGCAGTGCTCAGTACATAACCCTGTCTCTCCCTGTTCTCCCTGCATTTTCCCTGTCTCTTCCTCCTCCCCCCGCTGGTCTATCCTGTCCCCCCTCTCCTGTCCCCTGTCCTCTCCCCTCCTGTTTCCTCCGGTATGTTAAAAATAATAAATCTCCTCCGGGAAGATACTTCACCTGTCCAGCGCCTTCGGGATGCCACCGTCTCCATCTGGATGCAGGACCTCTTGTGACGTCACCGAGCCGATCAGCTGACAGGGGACAGGACAGGGGAGAAGAGAGGGGCAACAGGATAGACCAGCGGGGGGGGGGGGGGGGGGGGGAGAGGAGATGGAGGAGGGAGAGACAGTGAGAACAGGGAGAGACAGGGAAGATGCAGGGAGAACAGGGAGAGGAAGAGACCACAGGATCCACATGGATCCTGCATAGAATTGGATACGGATGGCTAATTGCCATCTGAATGCAGGGATCCGTGTGGATCCGTGGCTGTCCGGGGGATTCTGCAAAAACAAGGATCCCCATGGACTGCCCAAATTCGTGATGTGAAGGCAGTCTAAGAAATATGGTTCATTCTAGACATTGTTCAGAAGAACAGCATACTTTGATTGAAAAGTGCATTGTTGAGGATAAAACTTATAAAGAAGTGCAGACAGTGATAGTTGTTCAGCTATAATAATCTCTAATTCTTTAGAATGGAAAGCAAAACGAGAGAGATGTGGAAGAAAGTGGAAGACTACTATTTAAATGGATTGAAGAATAGCCAAAATGACAAAGGTTTACCCAATGATCAGCCTCAGGATGATCAAAGACAGTCTCAAGTTATCTGTTAGTACTGTGACAGTAAGAAGACTGTTGTGTGAAGCTAATCCATTAGCAAGACATCACCGCAAAGTCCCACTGTTAAAAAAGTACTGAAGCTGATACAATTTCACAAAGAACCCATCAACTGGCCTAAAGAGAAATGGAGAAACATTTTGTGGACTGATGAAAGTAAAATTGTGCTTTTTGGATCTACAGGTCGCAAACAGTTAATCCGATGACCCACAAACTCTAAATTCAAGTTTGTCAAACAACTCCCAAATTCTGAATTCACTGAAGACATTGAAGCATGGTGGTACAAGCATGATGATATGAGTGTTAGGTTCCCCGACACCGTTCTCCAGCCCACCTTTCCTGGTTCTGCGTCCTCTGCAGCACACTTCAATGGACGATGTAATGAACATAATGAACGGTGCACTGGGCTCGGCTGTACTCCTCCCCTGTGAATCTAGGGGTGGCTCAGCCTGACACTCCCCTTGGCCAATAGCTGTCTGTCCCCTGGTATATCAGGCCACCTCCACTGATGGGAGGTGCCTGATTATTGTGTTAGTATGCTTCTGCTTCGCTGACTGGTAGTCAGGCCCACCTTGTGCTCTCCTCTGGTAGAACCCATTCAAGCTTTCCTGACCTCGAGCTCGGATGCCTCCTTCCCTGTTTAGCCTTACTGTAGTATAGGCTAATCCTACGAGCCTGGTACTAGCAGCTGTGGTATTTAGACTCCCTGGGCTTGTCCCTGACAATCCCTGTACAGGGGTTGGCTAAACTGGGACCAGCTCACCCAAGGGAGTTCGGTACCACGTCCCAGTGGGTCCACTCTAGGACGCCTTCCCCTGGAAGCGTGACAATGTGCATGGTTCTCTTACTTTGGTGACAGGCCCATTTACTGGATACCTACCAGGGATTATGGAACATGATGCATATATCAAACTATTAGAAGAGGTCATGCTGCCTTATGCTGAAGAGGAAATGCCCTTAAAATGTGTTTCAACAAGACAACAACTCTAAACATACCAGTAGTTGAGCAAAATCTTGGTTGCAGTCCAACAAAACTGAGGTTATGGAGTGGCCAGCCCCATCTCTGGACCTTAATCCAATAGAACACTTGTGAGGTGACATCAAAAATACAGTTTCTGAAGCAAAGCCAACAAAAGCTATTAAATTGTAGCTAAAGCATCCTGGGCTGGAATAACAGTTGACAGGTGCCAGACGTTGGTTGACTATATGCAAAATAGATGTGAAACAGTTCTAAAAAACTGTGGCTATGCAACTAAATAATAGGTGATTCACAGGAATGCTAAATCCGAAAAAAAGTACCGTATATACTCGTGTATAAGCCGACCCGTGTATAAGCCGACCCCCCTACTTTTGCCCTCAAAACCTGGGAAAACCCATTGACTCGTGTATAAGCCGAGGGTGGACCCCAGCACAGGTATACAGCCCCCAGCAGTGTGGTATACAGACCCCCCCCCAGTGGTATACAGGCCTCCCCAGTGGTAGTATACAGTAGCCTCCCCAGTGGTAGTATACAGCAGCCTCCCCAGTGGTAGTATACAGCAGCCTCCCCAGTGGTAGTATAAAGCAGCCTCCCCAGTGGTAGTATACAGCAGCCTCCCCAGTGGTATATACAGGCCCCAGCAGTATATACAGCAGCCCCAGTGGTATACAGCAGCCTCCCCAGTGGTATATACAGGCTTGCCATTAGTGGTATGTACAGGCCCCCCATCAGAGGTTACAGCTTCCCCCAGTGATATATACAGGCCCGCATAGTGATATATTCAGGCCTCCCCCCAGTGGTATATACAGGCCCCCCGCGGTATATACGGGCCCCCCCGTTCCCCTCCCAGTGGTATACAGGCCCCCCTAGTGGTATACAGGCCCCCCTAGTGGTATACAGGCCCCCTTAGTGGTATATATTGGCCCACTTAGTGGTATATACTGGCCCCCTTAGTGGTATATACTGGCCCCCCGCGGTATATATACCCCCCCCCCCCGTTTCCCCCCGCCCCCAGTGATATACAGGCCCCCGGTTGCAGCCACAGACCTGTAAGAGAATAGCTTTCATACTTACCCTCCTCGCTGTCATTGCGCATCCTCGTCTCCTTCCCGCTTCGGGTATAAGCGGGTATAAGCGGGAAGGAGACTGGAGGAGCTCGGGTAACAGCGAGGAGGGTAAGTATGAAAGCTATTCTCTTACAGGTCTGTGGCTGCAACCGGGTGCCTGTATATAGCGTGGGGGGGCCTGTATATACTACGGGTGGGATTGGGGGGCCTGTATATACTACTGGGGGTATCGGGGGGCCTGTATATACTACGGGGGGGATCGGGGGCCTGTATATACTACGGGGGGGGAGATCGGGGGGCCTATATATACTACGGACGGGGATCGGGGGCCTCTATATACCACTGGGGGGGAGCGGGGGTCTGTATATACTACTGGGGGAGCGGAATGTAATATGCACCGCTCCCCCTGCCGCTAATGGACAGGGGAATGCAGTGCATATTGCATTGCACTAATGAGCGGCCCCACGTGACCGGGCGCTCATATTACAGCCTCCCCCTGCCTCCTCCAGCCCCCGGACAACGGCCCCCCCACACTCAGCCGTATAGTGACTCGTGTATAAGCCGAGGGGGGCACTTTTCAGCACAATTTTTGTGCTGAAAAACTCGGCTTATACACGAGTATATACGGTACATATTTTGAGTTTGTAAAGACAAATGCAGATACTGCTATTTTTTGAACAGCCTAATGTTTATCTTTTGTTATTTTCTGTATAGTAGTTAAAAATTATGTACATTTCTTTTCATGTTTTGATTTAGAAAACAGTGCTCAATGCTCCCAATGCATGGAAATAAAATTTTATAAAGATTTTGGGCTAAACTCATGTTTTTGAACACACTGCTATTATTTTGAACACAGCTATACAATACAAAAAAGGTGTAGGTTTCACGTTTCTAGAACTGGAACACCTCTTTAAGTAATAGCATTGTGGTTTCAAAATTTTGAACAAGAATTAAGTGGGAAGTCAGCGTTCAGGTGTGATCTTCCAGAGCCAAAAATGTTGATTAAGGTCTATCGGATCTAGTGGAAGAAGATCCCAACAGCACCCAGATATTTTGCATTGTAATAATTTTTCTGCACCCATAGTCCAAGACAAGTTAAGACGGTTTCACACCACGGTTTTTCGGCTGTCAGGCTTTGTCCGGTGCTTTGCAGGAGGCACCGGAAACTGCCTGACAGCTCCGGACAAACAGAACCAGAGGGTTAATATACCCTCCAGTCCTGTTTGTAGTCGGATTCAGCAGAGCGCAGCTGCAGGAGCTGCCCCTGCTGAAATGACAGAATCGCGGCCAGCGGGGAGCTATCCACGGTCCTGAAGGGGACAGCTCCAGGTGCAGAAGTTCAGTGAGCTGAGCTTCAGCACCCGCCGTCCAGGAACCTGACAGATTCTCTGTCGGGTCTGGCGCCCCATGGACTCCCTTGTTTAGGGGGCATCAGAATGTGCCAGATCTGAGAGAATCCGTCAGGATATGGTTTGGTTTAAATTTTTGCCCCGGATACAAAAATGCTGCAAGCTCCGTTTTTGTGTCCGGGGCAAAAAACGAATGTAGCCTGATGCTGCTGGACAGGTACAAAACCGGATGGCAAACCACTGCCATCCGGCCCTATCGGGCTACATTGTGTCAAAATCGGGTCCGGGGCTGTCAGGTTCGCATCGGACAGCCCCGGACCTGATCACACAATGGTGTGAAACCGGCCTTAGCCAGTAGGTAGACAAAGTAATATGCAATGGTTTCCAAGACTCACAGAAGTAGGATAAATCTGCAGGTGTGGGCAAAGTCAGTATTTGGCCCCCATGCAAAATGAATAATGCAGTCGTGATCCCCCTGTACCTTTTGGCTTGTAGCACTGATATGGACAGTCTTTACCTGGATTGATGTGCTTTATTCTCTAATGGTACCTGGCTGTTACCTCCATTTATGAGGAATTTTATATATCTATATATATATATTAGTGATGTTGTTAATAATGAATGAAGAATACACTTGTCTTCACTTTACGCCATGACTACTGGATTCTGACAGGACACCTGCCCTTCAGAGACGCATATCTCAGATACTCAAGATCTAACTATTAAAAAGTTAAAAAAAAAAAAAATTGAAGTGGTAAATTGAACACCTCATCATTAAGAATTGCAAGAAGTATTGCTTTTAGCTTTTAAGGACTCTAGAGGCAGATGAAGGCAGCTATTAGGTCTCTGACAAAGCAATTATGGACTAGACACATATGCTGCAAGCTGACCTGACATTTGCCTCTGGATAGTTGTCATAGCAGCAGCCCGCACAGAACAGTTTGATGCAAGTGTTTACTCGTTACTTTTTCCACCCAAAGAAAGGTCCAACTGCAGCAGATTTCTCCCCAGTGCATGCACACTTGTGACGAAGGTAAATCCATAATTTTGTATGCAGTATTTTGCAGTAAATAGTGATATGTTAATGATTTACCCATGGTCGGAACGTTTAGTCGTACTGGTTACTAGGTAACAAGGGGTTGTTGCCAGGGAGCGCTATTCAAACACGATATTCTTCAGAAATAAGTGGTTCAAGTATTAAAGTCCCCTGGACGGTGGCACCAGAGGACTCTTACAAAGAATTGTAAGGCCCTGTGCCCACACTGCGTTTTTATTCCGTATTTGGTGCAGAAAATTCTGCATCATATCTAAATATCTATCCTGAAACCAGAAAAGTCTATGAGATTTCAGAAGTTCTGGGCCCACGCTGCGTATCGGGTGCAGATTAGAGATGCAGAAAAATCTGCAGCATGCCAATTAGTGGTCCTTTTTTTTAACAGTGTTCCTCAGCCCTTCAGTCATTGACTTCATTATAAAATATGCGACAAAAACGCATGATACGTACTTGATGCATTTTTTTCTGACAAGCAGATGCAGATTTGATATAGAATTTTCTGCACCAAATACGCGGCGTGGGCACATAGCCTAAGGCCACATGCAAATGTTGAGTATTTGGTGAGTTTTTTTACCTCAGTATTTGTAGCCAAAACCAGGGGTGGAAGAATCAGAGGAAAAGTCTAATAGAAACATCTGCACCACTTCTGTATTTATCACCAACGCCTGGTTTTGGCTACAAATCACAAGGTAAAAAAGTCATCAAACAGTCAACATGTGCACCTGGTCTAAGTCTACGCCATATTCAAGCATTCAGGATATGTAGGGCATGTGGCAAATAAACGACCCCATGGTGCATAATATTGCAGTCAGCTTCACCCAATTGGTTTGGATAGCCCTTTATACCCAGGGGTGAATGTTGTCCAAATCCTAATATACTTCAGATGGCAGCAAAATTGGGTCACAAGGCAATAGTTACCCCCAAACTTTGCCTGGAACACTTGGCATGTTTACCAGTGAACTAATTCAAGACAATTTTAAAATGCACTGTATTTATCATAGGGGCTCATGTTCTTGATAAATGTGAAGCCTCATTACATTGTCCAGAAAGTTTGTACCAGTTATTAGTTGGCATACTTTGTGCCAGAAATTTGCCCATAAATTTTAGTGCATTCAGTGTGGCTCAGTATTTCTCACTAGGCCACTCCCTTGCCGGCGAGCCATAGCCTTTTTAAAGGAAGTGTCTCCGTCTTGTGCAGAAAGTGTGTAAGACACATACAATTGTAATCATGAACTCCTTCTTGTCCATGCCGATTTGCCTTTTTGTTTTGTCCTCCTCTTCCATCCAGCTTTTTATGTTTTTCTATCACACAGTAACCATGTGTTATTTTATGTTGGACAAGCCGTATTTTTGCATTACTACATTGATACCATTCAATGTACTAGAAAACAGGAAAATTCCAAGTGCAGTGAAATTGCCCAAACATGCAATTCACCAAGGGCGTTGTTACGGCATTAATTATGTCATAAAAATGACCTGACAACATGATAATCCAGGTTAATAGAATAAATTAAGTTGTCCTTTCTAAATCTATAAACCTGTAGTCATTCTGTGACTACTTATATACATCATATGTTAGGGTGGGATTAAAGATTAACTGTCATAAATAAGAAATTTTAGAATATATCTTATTAAAGAATTCTGCATCTTTCTCTTCCTGGACTAGCCATTCATTCTCAAAATTCTCAATTTAAAAATCAGTCTTCACTTTATATATGTTATCTAATTACCAAAAGCGTCGAAAGAGAATCGCCCTATCTATCTCATTACTGAGATAGGAGATGACACTTGGTGCTCATACAGTTCTATGGATAAATGTAACTGTGGTTTCAGTAGAACTTGCAGCAGAATGTCTGTGTGCCTACATCCTCTTCCTCACCCCAACTGCCATCTCCAATCTCAGTGATGGGAAAATCTGTCTTCACTGAACACAGATTATTCCGATTTTACCAATGAATTGAGAGTGAACGATGGTCCAAGAGGAGAAAGAATCAGATTTGGCTGCTCAGATATATTACAATATTGCTTATTTGTATGTGTACTATTGATTTAGAATTGAGAAAAAACAATGGCTGGTCTTTAACAACTTATCTGGCACAAAATTCATTGGCGCTTAGCATGAAAAACGTCCCCGTGTGTGTATAAAGAGGAGCTGTCATTACTCTTTTCCCAAAAACTTTGGGGAGATCATTTTTCAAAACTAGACTGTTAAATACCAGTCTACAAGAGAAAATAAACTGTCCTAAAGTCAGAAAATGAAATCTACACCTCCCATGAAAATGTGTACACTTGTGCACAAATATTTACAGTCATAAAGGTTAAATCTGTCAAAAAATTGATGGTAACACTCCCTTGTGGTACAACATCCCCACTTTTTAATCTTTTGTCAAGAATGGTGCAGTAATGTAAAATTTGCACGTTTTTGTAGCACAGCCTGTGTCAAAAAAGACTTGCCTAAATGATTGCTAAATGTGGGCTTCTCTGTGTGCCGTTCTAATGTCATACCCTCTGAATTTGTATAAAATAAATTGGGTGTCACCAGTTGGGGTTTTGTACCTGTGAAATCCAATACAGTGAACTGCGATTGGACAGTATCAGGGACTAGTAACACGGCTCTCCCAACCTGAGCATGACAGCAAGTATTTCTATTCACGCACTGGTGATGAGAGCCAACAGCCTGTCCGAGCATTACGTTGTGATCCTCGTCCAAGTCATACGGCCGTGTTACTCTTCCCTAAGAACACGTACAGACGTTGAGTATTTGGTGAGTTTCTTAGGCCGGCTTCACACTGCGGCGTGATCCGGTCCGGGGCTGTCCGGGATGACCCAGACAGCCGTGGACCGGATCAGCACACAGGACTGTGGGGCTAATATGCCCTCCAGTCCGGTGTGCAGCCGCAGGCAGTTCCCGCTGCTAAGTCAGGACTACGGGCGCCGCGGTCCTGACCTGTCAGTGGCTGCAGCTGCGTGCGCTGCACACCGGACTGGAGGGCATATTAGCCCCCCAGTCCTGTGTGCTGATCCGGTCCACGGCTGTCTGGGTCTTCCCGGACAGCCCCGGACCAGATCACGCCGCAGTGTGAAGCCGGCCTTACCTCAGTATTTGTAACCCAAAACGAGCGGTGGAACATTCAGAGGAAAAGTAAAATGGAAACACGTCATCACTTTTGTATTTATCACCCACTACTGGTTGTGGCTGCAAATACTGAGGTAATAAACTCACCAAATACTCAATGTGTGCACATGG
This sequence comes from Allobates femoralis, assembly GCA_033576535.1. Taxonomy (NCBI): domain Eukaryota; kingdom Metazoa; phylum Chordata; class Amphibia; order Anura; family Aromobatidae; genus Allobates; species Allobates femoralis. The sequence goes on along the minus strand of JARQOC010000005.1, from coordinate 136,104,439 downwards.
CCCAAGAGTGTGGAGAAACGCCCTACCAACTGGTTACACCCAATCGTTATTTTATTATATAGGAGCAAAAACAGAGCAGAATTTTTAGAAAAAGCTTTATAATTGTTGTTTCATGGTGGATACAAATATTAAATAAAATAGACGAACCTGGAGAGGAGGAGGGTCATCCTTATGTTTAAGCAGTTATAGTAAAGGTGTGGAATTAATATTATATTGAGGCTTGGCATAAGGCTATGGACACACTGGCATGAAATTCAGACGACTGCAATGTGAGTAAAAATCGCATTGCAGTCGGACCAATCTTATTTAATGTCCAAGAGCATATTTGCGAGTGTCTGTTGTTTTATTCTAATCCACTTCGCGGACGACAAGTCAGTCACAACATGCTGCGACAGTATGAGATTCACGGCCACGACTCGCCAATGCAAGTCTATGCGTACGCCAAAAATCGACCACAGTCAGACCGCACACGGACTATCCAACTTGGATCAGATGTTTAATTGATACATTATCATTCTGTAGCTCAGACAACTGGAAAAAATGTTCCTGTAAATGATTCTACAGTAATAGATGCTGAGAAAAATAACAGATTGCACTCGGATGTGATCTGAGAAAAATGTCGGACAGTCACATCACAGTTGGATACAAAACAGACCAAAACTCAGACAACACTCGTCCGACTCTCGGATGCGTCAATCTGGCTGTTTTTTCACTCACCAGTGTGTTTCCAGTCTAACCAGAAGAGCTTTTTGTCGATAGCACTGATCTGATAATGAACCTCCCAAAAATTAAGAGTGCACCTTCTACTCTTCAGTAGCTCTCATTAGGATCCAAATGGCCATTACCTCTGGCGGGGGCTGCAGTAATGTGCTGACAGATGTACATATTAGTTTTTTAAACAGTTAAATATACTTTTAGAGTGGAGTAATTGGTAGGGATGGGCGAATCTACTCGCTAGGACTCGTTACTCGGCGAGTAGTAAGGGACTCGCAGGACTCGGTACTCTGCGAGTTTCCCAGTGATTACTCGCACGAGTCCAATGCAAATCAATATCAATCCTAGTTTTGTCAGAAACGATGACAAAACTAGGATTGCCATTGTTTGCATTAGACTCCTGCGAGTAATCACTGGCTACTGTGCCAGTGATAGCAGGGAAACTCGCAAAGTAACTGCTGTTTCTTTGCGAGCCGAGTCCAGCTGTCTTCTCTGTGCAGCTCCAGGGTCCTAGAGCCCGCCTGCTGCCTGATGTAGCAGTGCTGAGATTGTTCTCAGTCTGCTCATTCCCTGTGCATAGACATCTATATTTATGCACAGGGGATGTAGCAGAGAGGACATCGCGTTTTGGACTGCGTCGGACGGAAGAGGATTTTTTTAATTAAAGATGGAGTCCCTAATGGCTTTTTTTTTTTATTTCAAATAAAAAATTTTCTCTGTGTTGTGTTTTTTTAACCCTTTATTGGAGATTCTTAGTGGCTGGGTCAAACGTGGCCTGACATTAAGAATCTCGGGCTTAATACCAGCTTGTATAACAAAGCTGGTATTAACCCCTTTATTACCCAGCGTGCCACCGCCACCAGGGCCGCTGGAAGAGCGGGGTTCAGCGCCAGAGGATGGCGCTTCAATGAACGCGCCATCTTCTGGGGCGGCTGCGGGCTGCAATTTGCAGCGGGGGGTGCCCAGAAAGCTTGGGCATCCCTGCGCTGCGGATTCCAGCCCCCAGCTGCTTAGCTGTACCTGGATAGACATAGAAATTGCGCGGAGCCCCACGCATTTTTTTTTTTATTATTTAATGAATTTCAGAGTCAGAGGCTCAGAGTCAGAGTCTCGGAGTCGGAGTCTCCTCAGAGTCGGAGTCTCAGAGTCGGAGTCTCAGAGTCGGAGTCGCCTCAGAGTCGGAGTCGCCTCAGAGTCGGAGTCGCCTCGGAGTCGGAGTCGTCTCGGAGTCGGAGTCGTCTCGGAGTCGGAGTCGTCTCGGAGTCGGAGTCGGAGTCGTCTCGGAGTCGGAGTCGTCTCGGAGTCGAGTCGGAGTCGGAGTCGTCTCGGAGTCGAGTCGGAGTCGGAGTTGTCGTCGTCTCGGAGTCGTCTCGGAGTCGGAGTCGTCTCGGAGTCGGAGTCGTCTCGGAGTCGGAGTCGTCTCGGAGTCGGAGTCGGAGTCGTCTCGGAGTCGGAGTCGGAGTCGTCTCGGAGTCGGAGTCGTCTCGGAGTCGGTGTCGTCTCGGAGTCGAGTCGGAGTCGGAGTCGTCTCGGAGTCGGAGTCGTCTCGGAGTCGTCTGAGTCGGAGTCGTCTCGGAGTCGGAGTCGGAGTCGTCTCGGAGTCGGAGTCGGAGTCGTCTCGGAGTCGAGTCGGAGTCGGAGTCGTCTCGGAGTCGAGTCGGAATCGTCGTCGTCTCGGAGTCGTCTCGGAGTCGGAGTCGTGTCGGAGTCGTCTCGGAGTCGGAGTCGTCTCGGAGTCCAGTCGGAGTCGGAGTCGTCTCGGAGTCGGAGTCGAGTCGGAGTCGGAGTCGTCTCGGAGTCGGAGTCAAAAAAATGCGTGGGGCTCCACGCAATTTCTATGTCTAGCCAGGTACAGCTAAGCAGCTGGGGGCTGGAATCCGCAGCGCAGGGATGCCCAAGCTTTCTGGGCACCCCCCGCTGCAAATTGCAGCCCGCAGCCGCCCCAGAAGATGGCGCGTTCATTGAAGCGCCATCCTCTGGCGCTGAACCCCGCTCTTCCAGCGGCCCTGGTGGCGGTGGCACGCTGGGTAATAGAGGTTAGGGCCAGCTTTGTATTATCAGCTGGCCCTAAGCCCGAAATTTATGGCGGTCACGCCAATATTAGACATGACCGCCATGAATTTCTATTAAATTGTTTTAAAAAAAACACAACACAGAGAATTTTTTTTATTAGAAATAAAAAAAAAAGCCATTAGGGACTCCATCTTTAATTAAAAAAATCCTCTTCCGTCCGACTCAGTCCAAAACGCGATGTCCTCTCTGCTACATCCCCTGTGTATAGATATAGATGTCTATGCACAGGGAATGAGCAGACTGAGAACAATCTCAGCACTGCTACATCATCTCTGTGCACAGACATTCATGTCTGTACACAGGGAATGAGCAGACTGAGAACAATCTCAGCTCTGCTACATCAGGCAGCAGGCGGGCTCTAGGACCCTGGAGCTGTGGCAGCCAGCACACAGAGAAGACAGGACTCTTCTCTTATCTGTGCGAGTTTCCCAGCGATTACTTACAATGTAAACGAGTCCAATGCAAATAAATGACAAAACTAGGATTGCTTCAGGCTGAAGCTTCCGAGACACATCTGCGATTTGTAAATCTCACACTACTCGCTATTACTCGCTTCCCCATTCATTAACATTGGACTCGCTAGACTCGCAACGAGTAGCGAGTCCTGGCCTCAGACTCGCTAGAGTCAAGCGATTCCGAGTAATTTAGCATTCGCCCATCACTAGTAATTGGAACAGTCCCATACATGTATTTAGTTGCTTTTTGAAGCAAACAACCACCGCATTCACTATTAGCTTTAGCTTTCACGCTATCTAGTGAACTGCTGCTGATAGATTTGCTGCATCGCCATCTAGTGGACACACTGTCCCTCTACTATTCAATAGTATGCACCGTGGTAAATCTTCAAATAATTTTTTTTTTATCATGGAATTACAGAAAATGATGCTTTTAGTTTTAATAATAAATTCAGGAAAGCAGGAGGTATATATTGTAAAAATATAGACATTTCTGGAGACATCTTGCCGCTCAGCCGTGCACCGAAACAACTTTAATCTTAATTGTGAAGGTAAATTGACAATGAAACAAATTTTGCAAAATGTACGACATCAATCAATACAAATGTGAAAGTTATGATGAAAGAAAATCTCACAAAAACTGAACCTCATGATTACAGAAACACAGGTACTGTAATAAAGAGGAGATGTAGGGGATAAATATATATATGAAGACTGTAACTATTCAGCCATAATTTTCATTTACATGTCATATCATAGTTTTTGTACCATACTAAATACTGTGTATGTACAAATCAATCCTTCATTTTTCAAGAGTAATGAATGTAGATTCTACATAGTATATGACATCAGAGGACATGATTTATCATTAAAGTAGCTGAAAACCATGAAAGGCTATGTGAGTATTTGGTTGCAGCCTGGAGAACTAGCTATTTTCCTCATGGAGAGGAATCTGCCTGCCAGCATAAGGAGACAGATAAGCTGATAAAGAGACTTATAGCCACAATGCTCCTCTGTGAAATATGCAAATTGTCACTTCAGTGAGGAAGTGGATGAACTCTAGTGCCACCTTTAGGTGAGGATTGCTACCTAAAGGTGGCGCTAGAGTTCGTCCACTTCCTCACTGAAGTGACAATTTGCATATTTGGTTGCAGACATTCTGCACTATTTCTGCATTTCTTGGCAGAAAGAAAAGCTGCTGCAAAGACAAGCTTTTTTGCCACGTTTTTGGTGTGTTTTTTGCATGCGTTTATTTCTAGTGTTTTGCTTTTTCTACGGGCTAAAAACGCTGAAAGAATTGACATGCTGCAGATGCATTTCCCCACCACAAGCACACCCTAGTGTGCATCAACTGCAAATAAGACAAATAAACCCCCACCTCCCAATGGAATGCAATCGGGATGATGGGGTTACCCCAACGTGGTGGGATGGCTTTTACATTTCTTATTGGGGTGGTTTCACACTAACGTTTTTTTGAATCCCGGGGAATGCAGGTAAAGTCTGCATGCCCCGGATTCTCCAACAATTGTAAAATGTGATGCAACTGGATGCACTCGTACCGGTATTATTACTGATCCATCTAACGAATGGATGTGTGAGCATCCAGTTGCATCAGGTTGTGTACACAATAAAGAAAAGTTCAGCTCACCCTTCAGCATCACAAGAGAACGCGGTCCACACCGTCGCATGGAGCCACCCTGGTCCTGGCCAGTAGAGATCAAAGTATTAAGCAGAAGATTCTCCAGCAAACTCAGACAGGCAAGTAACTATAAAAACAGTTCTTTATTTTAATTGATTCAAATATCATAATACAGGCAGTGGATACCCCAGTGAACAGGAGATAGAATCCCACATGGTAACATAGTAACATAGTTTTTAAGGTTAAAGGAAGACTTTAGGTCCATCTAGTTCAACCCATAGCCTAACATGTTGATCCAGAGGAAGGCAAAAAAAAACCACGTGGCAACACTAAGCTCCACATTGGGGAAATAAATTCCTTCCTGACTCCACATACGGCAATCAGACTAGTTCCCTGGATCAACGCCCTATCAAAGAATCTAGTATATATAACCGGTAATATTATAGTTTTCAAGAAAGGCATCCAGGCCCTTCTTAAATGTTAGTAGTGACTCACTCATTACAACATCATGTGGTAGAGAGTTCCATAGTCTCACTGCTCTTACAGTAAAGAATCCGCGTCTGTGAATATGATTAAACCTTCTTTCCTCCAGATGTAGAGGATGCCCCCTTGTCCCAATCTCAGGCCTAAGAGTAAAGAGATCATTAGAAAGGTCTCTGTACTGTCCCCTCATATATTTATACATTATTATAAGATCACCCCTAAGCCTTCGTTTTTCCAAGCTAAATAACCCCAAGTTTAATAACCTGTCTTGGTATTGCAGACCCCTTAGTCCTCTAATGACTTTTGTCGCTCTTCTCTGGACCCTCTCTAGTTCAGCTATGTCTTTCTTATACACCGGAGACCAGAATTGTAGACAGTATTCTAAGTGTGGTCGCACATGTTTCAACTCTAGCGAGTCTTCAGGCCCAGTTAAATATAAAAGGGTGGGGGACAAGAGGCGCAATAGTGCCCTATCACTAGTGACACTAATCGTAATGGGGTGGTGCTGAGAAGTCACTCACCTGGTGCAGTTGTGATCCCCACAACTGGTTTGAAGGCGTTTTAGGAAATATTATTCCGAGCTGTTGCAGGACCTCCACCGACAACTAAACAGTGGTTATAATCCAGAAAGATGATGGGAGTAGGTGTGTCATGGTCCGCGCTGCTCCAGGGCTTAAAAAAACTCAGCAAAGAGTCAGTCAGATTTCCATCCTTTGGAGAAGGAGAATAAAGAATGGAAATCTGACTGACTCTTTGCTGAGCTTTTTTAAGCCCTGGAGCAGCGCGGACCGTGACACACCTACTCCCATCATCTTTAAGGCCCAGTTACACACACAGATAATTGTGCAGAGATTGTTCGCAGATCTCTGGTTGCAGTGAAATCATGGACACATTGTTCCATTTTGTGGCCGTGTACAAATAGAACAATGTGTCCATGATTTCACTACAACCAGAGATCTGCGAACAATCTCTGCACAATTATCTGTGTGTGTAACTGGGCCTTAAATAATGGTGTCACATGGGTAGGTCCTGGAAGTACCGTACAAACTACCCACAGGTCTTGCCGATGCACAGAAGAAAGACATCACAGGGATCACCGTGGGATCACAATGGGGTAGGGGTAAGTAATTGGATGTTAATGGTGCAGAAAAACAGAGCACAAATTGACAAGCTCTTTATTTTCTGCATCCACTTTCTGCATCACTAACGCATCAGTCAAAAAACGCAGCGTCTGAACAGCAAATTGAAAATCCCATTTACTTTGCTGGCAGACAATCTGACTGATCCATTTTTGGTGCAGTTTTCAAAATAAATAAATAAATAAATAAACGCAAACCAATGGATCAGAAATGTCCAGTGTGAACTTAGCCTGAGGCTATCGATCACACTAAAGGTACCGTCACACGCGGCAATTTTGCAAGCAATTTCACTGGCAATTTGCTGGTTGCAGTGAAATCATGGATACATTGTTCTGTTTTGTTGCCATGTAGAAATGGAACAATGTGTCCATGATTTCACTGCAACCTGCAAATTGCCAGTGAAATTGCTTGCAAAATTGCCACGTGTGACGGTACCTTTAGGGAGGTGAGATTAGAAGGACAGAGGCAGCTCTGGGCAAGAAACGCCCAAATGGACAAGTCCTACCTCATTATCATAGGTGAAACTACAGGATAGAAGTGAATTCTTCAAGCACATGGCACATAATAAATCTGCACCCATACCACTATAGCAGTGGTTGAGAATAGTCATGAGAACTGACAGGTTCCTTTTTAAAGGAATCTGTCACCAGATTTTTGCTACCCCATCTGAGAGCAGCATCATATAGGGGCAGAGTCCCTGATACCAGTGATGTCACTTACTGAGCAGCTTGCTGTCTCTTCTGCAGATATTGCAGTTTTCAGAATACTGAGCTCTGTATTGCTCCACTTACACCACTGATTGGCAGGATTTTGCCAATACACAGTGTACACAAGGAGCTGTCAATCAATGGGGACGAGGTTATACAAAGCTCCTACTAACAATCTCCAGCTACTCAAACAGATTTTATAAAAACTGCACAGCCCAATGAGTGACACATCGCTGGAATCAAGGTCTCAGTCTCCACATCATGCTGCTGTCAGATTACAAGGGAAAATCCTGGTGACAAATTCCCTTAAAAGTTGAATTGTTTAATGCTTTTCTTGTCCTGCAGGAAATATTGAGATTATTGCCCTCTCCCTGTATTTAAATTCTCTTGCAAAGCCCTAGAGGTTTGTTGCCATTCCCCTGGCAGTACGTGGTACATACATCTCTTTGAAGATTGCAACCTTTTGCTTTAGCAAATATCTGTGGAATAATGTTTTTTTTTTGTCTTCAGTTTCAATTATTATCATCCATTGAAACTAAATTATAATTGATGATTCCAAGGCTGAGCACGTCGGATGCTTGTAACAATAAAAGTAGAACTTATTGTCTTCTTAGTTTTATAGGGATTTTCATACCTGAAGCTGTTTAAAGATCTGACTGTATTAAGCTGCCATTTTTCTGTATACCCCTCTCCATTGTAGCCTTTGTAGAGGGAACATATCACAACACGCATGGTTCTTCAGCAATCTTATATGAGTAGTTGACTAGTAAGTATTGCAGCCAGCTCTTGTCGTTTATTCGCTATTTCTGAATGTAATTGACCTTGTCTATAGAAAAGCACAGATCTTCAGTAATAAACGAAGCTACTTCTTGGTGAAGGTAAAGGCCTGATGTGGTGTGTAGAATACTGCAAGGAATCTTTTATGTGTCACTAATGTGCAATCCTTAGCCTTGGTCTAAGAGGTACGAAAGAATGACGTTAATCGGGTGCTATACATATAATAATACAAGATTTTCTAGAATCCAGAAAATATATCAAATGTATTGTCATTGCATATAGAAGACTCGTTATAAAAGTCTCGTTTTTGTTGTTATTCGCTGTGTGCTCAGAATAGTAAAAATGAATGAGGCACATATGCACCAGTGGTGGACACAGACTGATGATGGTCCCTGTGGAACAACAATATATGGACCCTTTGTTGTCCAAAATGTGACAGTGGCTAAGGCTGCTCACTTTGGAGGTGGTAGTGGCCACTTACCTCTCGGGCTTCTGTTGACTGCACAAGTTGTACCAATAAATAGTATGTCTGCTCCTGCCCTGGCAATGCACCATAATGGTACATTTACACGCGGCCACTGGAAGGTAGGAACAGGCAGGCATCGGACACAATTGTGCCTGTTGCCTTTAAAAGACCACGATGTGGCTGCGTGTAATTCAGGACTTTCGGTCCTTCAGGGAAGACACAGGAAGGAAAGTCCTGAATTACACACAGCCACATCGTGGTCTTTTCAAGGCAACAGGCACAATTGTGTCCGATGCCTGCCTGTTCCTGCCTTCCAGTGGCCGCGTGTAAATGTACCATAAGGGTAAACCATGTAACTACTATGGGATTCTTGTAGAGAGTTTAACTATCCTGGTTGGTGTCCCACACTTTTTGCTAATTAACAAGAATTTCTTTCTAGATAAACTGCATTGTTTGCAAACAATGTGGTATTGGCCCATAGGTCATTAAAAATGTGGTGGCGTAAAAATCACAACATAATTTGGGATATGGTTTAATTTTTGCTATGGTAAGAATGCCAATAATCCTAAATTCAGTTGGACAATTCCAAGGACAAAACCACAGAACTGGGGCAAACGTTAATTTGCAAAACAGAAAAGAGTGATGAGGCCCAGGAGCTTCTAGTTACATCTTTGGGCCGTAAAGCACAGCAAGTCTTTCTAGCTCTAGTACTACAAGTGCAGAAGTTCCAATAAGCCAGATGTAGGGGTTCTAGAGCCAGATGTGGTTCTCTAGATATGAAAAACTAAGATAAATTGCTGCGGAGTCGGAAGCAATCTCAGCGGGTGAATGCAGGGAAAAACCGCCCTGTACCGAATGCAGATTGTGGGCCCAGGGCGGCTGCGTTCACCCGCAGAGTTCGCCAGCTTCCCTCAGATCATGGATGCAGTGTCACTGGATCGTCAGAACATACCTTTACAGTATTACTTGTATTTTTTAACAAATCCATGACAGATATGCTTTGAAATCAAGTCCACTAGTTTTACCTACTTTTGTAACTAGTAAGCATAAGCTTACGCCTTTTTGTTTTACTTCACTAAGAATAGTAAATCTAGGTAATAGATTGCTTCAGAACTGATAAAGTTGTTTTTATTTCTTTTTAAATCCACATCAGAGTGGCTGTAACATCCTTTTTCAAAATCACCTTGTCTATCTTGACTCATAAAATGCCCATGTTTATTTTAGGATAATATTTTCATGTTGACATTGAATTACAAAGTATGTTCCCCACCTTCATCAGGTCCCAAATACTCAGATTGTATTATGAAACTAGTTAACAGCTTTGTTATTATTTTTACAATTAATCCTATAAAATGTAATGTGTTGCCTTAGGGATTTGTCACCCCTAGCAATGTTGGTAAATCGCGCCAATGGAGTCATTTAAAGCTCCACATTTTTTTTTCATTTCTTTTCTGGAGTGGTTCTGCAACAGCTGCAAGGGCCTGGGGTACAGAGTAGCTGGGCCGGCGATCTTTCAGGGGGGTCACGGTAGCTGTGGCCCAGCTCCCGGGCCCTGGCTGTGCAGGAATGGGGGTATTTAGAGGGGATTATGAGTCATTACGTGAAGCCACCTGTGGTACCTGGTCATGAGTGACCAGCGCTGCTTGGATGAGCCCCTGGGACAGATGGTACGGCAGCTGAGATGGAAACACTCCCCACAGGTGGAGCAGAACCCCAGGGTTGGTATGAGAGTCTAAAGAGATGATGGAAATCATTGGTAAGGGATGCAGGAGGCGGCAAGGAGGGTGCGTGAAATAAGAGGAGGGCACAAAGGATGCAGTTATTTTACCTTTACTGATGCTTGTGCAAAGCAACCCAGCTGGGTACCTTGTCCTTCGGGTCAGCAGTCCAGGTTCACTCCACCGAGACCCCCTTCTGTATGCCTTTCTTTCCAGGTTGCCTTTCTCTGTGCTGGTTTATTCACCACTCCTGCACTGCGCCTTCGTGCGACAGTGCCCCAGGCTGATGGGTGCGGGTCCTGCGACGGTCGACACATCTTCTGACCCTTGGTCTAGCCACCGTCCTGCGGATTGTCAACGGTAGTTGACCGCTGCACATAAAGCCCAATGGTCGTCGGTTTCCTGGTGTTGTTGCCAGATTGGGGCAGGTCCCCTCTTGCAACCAGCTCTCCTAACAACGACCTCAAAGGCAGTTGCAGGTTCGGGGTCCCTCTGGCTGGGGCTTCCCCGGCCGATCTACCCACTGGTCCAGTTAGACCCCAGTACTAGCCTCCCCTAGAGTTCCATCTCTCTTGGTGTTCCTCTCAGACTTCTACTATTGACTGACCTAACTTGAACTAACTCCTCCTCCTGCTCTGTTTTCTAGTGTCTGTTCCCACCCCCTCTGCCTATTCTCTCCTCTTGTCAGTAGATGGGGCTCCCCAATTGGGGTGTCTTCTGCCCCCTCTATCTTCTGGCCAGGAGTTAGGAGTGGTGTTGGGTGCAGGTTTGTGGGTCTCATTAGTGTGCCCCCTTCTTACCTGGGAGTGGGATACCACATCTATGGATTAGGTGCAGTGCCTCTGTGGCGACCAGACCCCAGGGGCCAGGGCCGCACCGTCCATTGGACAGTGTGAGCCCTGTCATTCAGGCGGCAGCAGGCAGGGGGAGCGGCAGTGCAGAAGGGGGCGGCGCCTCATGCACACAGCCTCCCCCTGTCATGGTGCCGGCCGCTCACCCCGCGCGCACCGCAGGTAAGCAGCGATCGCCGGGGGAGAGTCACAGTAGGGGCAGCAGCGCCCCGGGCTTCAACAGCAAAACCCCCAAACCCCCCCGGTACTCACGGCCGCGGCCGGCAATCACTGCCGCGGCTCAGGCGGCGGTAGCGAGGCAGAAGGGGCTGCAGTGCTGGGCTCCACTAGCACCCCCCCAGTAATCAGTGCCGCGGCTCAGGCGGCAGTGGGGCTTGGTGCACCCCTGGCAGGGGCACCACAATTCTTTATATCTCAGTCTCCTGACCTATCTGATACTGATAGTGGGGCTCCGGTCAGTCTGAAGAAATATGTGACCTGCCAGCAGCTCCACTGTTTCATGGATCGTGCCAGAGGTCACAAATCAATTCAAGTCTACGAGAGGCTCATTTTGGCTTTCAAAGAGATGCATTGAAAGCTTATTATGTAACTTTTGACTTTCGACCAGTCAGAAGATACAGGCACAAGACAACGATACAAGACCAGCTTGGCATTGGTAAAAGGTGAAGACAGGGATGGGAAGTATATGACAGGGGGCTTACATTTGACGTGCCCCTCCAGAAGTGAAAAAAAGAACCGCTGCAGTAGTGCTTTGACGTGAAGAAATGTTATATATATTTATATATTAAAACATGTATAAACAACCCAATGCAATGTATGTACAGATGAACAGTAGTGCTAGAGTCTATAAATACTGCATACATGTCTAATTTACATGTTCACACCTTGTCTTTGCAGGATGAACCGGCACTAACTGATAAACCATCCAAACAAGAAACTGCACAGGTCACTTACTCCACGTCCGCTGTATCCAGCACGCAAGAGGTGTTATACATCAATGGGAATGGGACTTACAGTTACCATAGCTACCGGGGGCTCGGAGGAGGCCTACTAAATCTCTCCGATACTTCTAACAGTGGTGAGTTGCACTGGAATTCCTCCTGCAGCATTTTATTCTATGCTGCTCTGAGGTTTACAATTAGAATAATCATATAATAAGCCACAAGGGTCACATGTAATATTTCATACCGCCATTGTACATGTGTGGGTGAGTTTTAGATTTCCTGCTGGCTGTTAGGCCGCTTCTAAATATTAAATACAGCTTGTTTTATTGATTTCTGCAATATGAAAGGCTAACAATGTTCATACATATTTGTACATGTGATGGACTGGACCTTCTCTGACAAGTAGGCAGAAATAAAAGCTGCCTCATAAAGAGCATGCATAAACAGCTGATAACAAGGAACAGTAGCTTTAATGGGGTTGTCTGGCCTGGGTTATTGATGACCCATACCGCGGATAAATCATTAATAACCGATCGGTACTGATCCCACACCCAAAACCCTGCGTGATCAGCTTTTATGAGATCTACAGTAGAAGCGACCAGATGAAAACACATTGAACAGAGCTGAATTGTGGATTTTTATTCAATGTGTGGGGTCACTGCTCATCAATACCTTCTGCACGGACCACCCCTTTAAGTCAAAAGTCAATATCACGGTATAGCAGTATGTGGTACAAGTGAGCAAGTGTTTTCATGTTCAATAACTTATATATAGCAAGGCAGATTTGAATTCTTTTTTTCATAGTAAATGATAAGTTCAGGATGCGAGGTAAGACGTGGTTTATAGAGAGAAGAAAGTTATTTATCTGATATAAAGAGTATATTGCAACTTTTCTTTTACACTATTGATTAATGCAAATGTTCTTGAAAGTAAAGTTCCCATGTAAAGGGAATCTATCAGTGAAACTTTAATTCATCATAGAAAATGAATTTCTAAATCAAATGCAAATCAGCTTCACAGTGCACTTGGAGTCCTAGGCTGCTCTTAGCTCCTCCTCCCTGCCCCACCCCCACTTTTTGATTGACAGCAGAGATTGCTACTCCAAAACCAATTGCAGCAACAGAAAAGTCTTCTGATGAACTCATCAATGCACTTATGAGCTAATTTTCACACATTTGACACATTCAGAGCTGAAATAAAGGTGTCACATGGATTTATGTCTTTTTACATCGAGGACAATAAAACTATCACACTTTTAATCTCTGAAAGCAGCTCTTTTCTACCCCTCCCAACACTGATCATTCTGTATTCTGCTTCACGTCACCTGGCTTATGTACTGCATTATCCAACCCTCCATTTGTATATGTATGTGTGTGTTCAGAATTTGTGTCATTATGAGCCTGATGAAGAGGCCTTAAGGTGCCGTCACACCTGGCGACAGCACCGGAGATGTCGGCGGCGACTGGCAGGAGCACGCATGTTTTTGGCACCCCGCCAGCGTCGCCGCCCCCCGTTTACACGGGGAGACGCCTCCAGCGATGCCCCGGCGAGCTGACAGGCGGCATCGCCGCCAGGGTGTCTCTAAACCCCAGCGGTGATGCAGTACAATGAGAGCCTATGGCTCCCATCGCCTGTCAGGTCGCCGGCGGCCATTTACATGGGGCTATGGGGACACATTGCCCCAGATCAGCCGCCTGGTTTCAGAGCTCTGCTCTGAAACCAGGCGACCAGTAAAAGGCGTCGCCATCGCCCAAGTACATTAGGCGATGCAGGGTGATGTCGGTGCTGATAGGCCACGCCCCTGCATCGCCTAACAAATCGGCGGTACCGTCGCACAGTGTGACGGTACCCTTAGAGTCTTGACAGCTTGCTGTTGTGTTCTATCTCTTCAGTTAGCCTTTAAAAGGTGAGGGCTCTCAGTTCTAATATTTGTCTATCTACTGGCTAACATGGTACAAACATTTTTTACCTTATCTAATTTTCACATGACTTTGTTCCAAAAACATTTTCATACACAACATCGCATGTTAGGTTTTGCCCCTATTTTATTAAACAGTGGCATTTCCAAAGAAAGCCAAGCCACCCTAATTGTACAGAAAGTGTTTAAAGGGGAACGCCAGTGAGACAAAACTTTTTAGTACGGTTTCTGCCCTGGTACATGATGAAGCAGAGCTGTACACTGCAGTTGTAGGATCTATAGATCTCTTTTAAATTGATAAAATCATACCTGCTCCTTTGCTCTGGCCCCCACCTCAGGGAACCTAAATCTCTGCATGTCCCCTGCCACACGCCCTCACTAAACAGAATTGTGAGGGGGCGTGAATGTAGTCTGATCCTGCAGCTCACAGCATCCACGCCCCTGACACACCTCCTGCTTTTTGCTCTTACATGAAGCTGCCAGGCTGTCGATTCTGAATTCCCTGAGGTGGGGGCTAGATCAAAGGAGCAGGTATGATTTTATTGAATTATAAGAGATCTATAGATCCTAGAACTGTAGTGTACAGCTCTGCTTCATCATGTAGGTGGGCAGGAACTGTACTAAAAAGTTTTCTCTCGTTGGAGTTCCCCTTGAAAGCACATAATAAATATGGTAAAAGTCACAAAAGACTATTTTTTAGCACATTTAGTTTGATAAATCTTCCTCCATGTGTATTAGACACTTTTTACAACTTGCTCAACAAGCAGGTGTCACTTAGTAGGAAAGGAAAGGGTATAGCTTAAGATATTGTGTATCTAAATTATTTGTGCAAACAGACTAGTGTGTAAAAATGCACCAAATTTATGAAACACCATGAGCCATTATGACAAATCTGGCATGACATTTCAAAATTGTCCATTGTGACATAGAAGATCACCAGCCTCGTCATGTCTAAGAGATCTGTTTATTAATATTTGCAGTTAGTACTTTACATTTTTACTCTCTTCATGTCACATTTAGGTATATAGCACTGAAAGAAAAAATGGCGCACAATAGTGTTTATCTGTGTAAAAATGGAGAGCCGCAAATATAGTAAAATTGCTTGCCTGATTGGGTTGTGAGACGTCACAACCCCCTTTATCATTTATGACAATTTTAGATTGTCAAACGTTCTCTTGTCTGCAGCAGTCCTCCCACGTGTTGTAATGTACGATCACGTATAGGAGGAAAGGGATTATTGACCGCACTCCTGTTCCAATAAATCCAGTAGAAATGAGGTTATTAGAATTCAGATTGTGGTTTTTATTACGCGTTTCAGGGTTAATACCCCTTCCTCAGAAACACCACACAATCAGATGTACCTCTTGTTGTGTGGTGTTTCTGAGGAAGGGGTATTAACCCTGAAACGCGTAATAAAAACCACAATCTGAATTGTAATAACCTCATTTCTGCTGGATTTGTTGGAGCGGGAGCGCGGTTAATATTCCCTTTTCTCCTCTACATGATCATGCATGTCACATTTAGGGGCAGTTTTAGGGGATGGCAAACTGGCTAATTGCACAGGAACCCTATCACTAACAGCTCCTAAAAAATAAGAACCCCAGAAGCAAACTAAAACCACCTGGCTTCAGGTCCCCCCAAACCTGGTACGGCCTTTCTGAAGGAGATAGAGGCTTTGCAGGGGGGGCCTGTGAATGTTCACTGGTGATCAAAATTAGAGAACAACACACAATTTTCTTATTGTTAAGGACATTGTTTTGTCCTATATGAAAATACCCTAACATGAGAAAAATAGCAGTATTTTAAGTTTATTTCAGAAATTGAATATATTCTAAAGCACAGAATCAAAATGTAAATGAAATAAATGAAAAATGACACTGATCAAAATTAGAGAAAACTTTCAGATACCTGCAAGTTATTGGTGTTAATATGGCACCTGGTGCAATTTCTTTAATTATGTGACAAGCCCTATTTAACTGGCAGCCTAACTTTCCAGTTTGACTCACTTTGCAAAAATGGTGTGCTGTTCCAAAGTGACTGAAACCCTCTGACAGCAGGTTGTCCAGATGAAGGCCTAAGGGGTCACCCTATATCAGCCATAGCAACAGTTAGTCAGTCTTTCAAAGTCTGTGATTTATAGAATATTGCATCTTTACAACATCACTAATTCTTTCAAGTCACCCAAGAAGGCTGGTTACCCTCGAAAGACAAAAGCAAGAGAGGACAGGATCATGTAGAGAATCTCCATGGCTAATCATTTCAACAATGCATCTGGTATAACTTACCAGTTCAGCACTGAATAGGGTAATGACATGTCTCATCATATAGTGTCATATCCAGGGATGGTGTATAGACAGTCCACGCTGCTTTAAATAATCAGTCACAAGTCTTTACGTAAAAGACTCCCCTTCTTTATTTCCACCTATGCGTTTCAGTGCCACTCCGGGCACTGTCATCAGGGTATTACATGTGTCATACAACCACAACTTATATATCACATATACCAGATGATCCAGATAAAAGTCATTGATGACAAGCAAGTCATCATCAGTGATGGGCGGTGCATCCCATCCTTGAAAAGAAAAAAAAATAGAAGGAAATCCATGACACTTTCTAAACATCCTATCTATCTCTCATAGTATATACTCAGAAACAGGGTCAAAAATGAGTAAAAATATAGTATAGAATAATATAAAAATCCCTAAGTGTTTATTAATCACTAAAAAACTAAAAAACAAATCTATATGAAAATCTATATAATGAAGATCTGATTTTACGGCACCTCCAGTGTTTCATGGAGTACACTGGAGGTCACATTTCAATACATCCCTATGAGGGCCTGGTTCTGGCTCTCATTGACATGCATTGAGAGGATGTTATGTAACTTCTCACTTCTGTCCATCCAGAAGTTCTGGGCAAAAAATGGTGTCGCAGGACTGGAGCGGCGCCAGGGCCGGACTGGGACTAAAAAGCAGCCCTGGAAAACAAACCGCACCAGCCCACATATTATAACACCCATCAGCCCCGATCAGTGAAATTTGATTTTACATTGTCGTGGCCTCATCACTTTCTTAAAGTCGTTATCTGAAGAGCCACATGTGAATGGTGCAGAAGAGGGAATAATCAATCGCATCTCCATTCACATGGTGATCTTCAAAGCTACATTTCTCACGATTGTTGGGTCCCAGCTGTCAGATCCACAGCGAAGAGAAAGTCATCACCTGTACAGAAAATAAGTGATGACTTTCATATTGGGGATCATCAATTTAAACAATATTTAAATGCTGAAAATCCCGAAGTCCAATACCAACTCTCTGACAACAGGACAGGAGAAGTGATACTGTGCAGTGTATATATACAGTATAATACAGATACTGAGGAGTGCACCCAGTATACAGGACAGGAGAAGTGGTACTGTGCAGACTATATATACAGAATAATACAGATACTGAGGATTACACCCAGTATACAGGACAGGAGAAGTGGTACTGTGCAGTGTATATATACAGAATAATACAGATACTGAGGATTACACCCAGTATACAGGACAGGAGAAGTGGTACTGTGCAGTGTATATATACAGTATAATACAGATACTGAGGATTGCACCCAGTATACAGGACAGGAGAAGTGGTATTGTGCAGTGTATACATACAGAATAATACAGATACTGAGGATTACACCCAGTATACAGGACAGGAGAAGTGGTACAGTGCAGTGTATACATACAGAATAATACAGATACTGAGGATTACATCCAGTATACAGGACAGGAGAAGTGGTACAGTGCAGTATATACATACAGAATAATACAGATACTGAGGATTACACCCAGTATACAGGACAGAAGAAGTGGTACTGTGCAGAGTATATATACAGAATAATACAGATACTGAGGATTACACCCAGTATACAGGACAGGAGAAGTGATACTGTGCAGTGTATACATACAGAATAATACAGATACTGAGGATTACACCCTGTATACAGGACAGGAGAAGTGGTACTGTGGAGTGTGTATATACAGAATAATACAGACACTGAGGATTACACCCAGTATGCAGGACAGGAGAAGTGGTACTGTGGAGTGTACACACACAAACATCCATATGTACACACATACAGTATGTATATGTATATATATATATATATACACACACACACACACACACACACACACACACATCCATATGTGCACACACATACATTATATAAATATACACACATCCATATGTACACATATACCGGTACATTATATGTACACACACATACATTATATGTACTCACACATCCATTATGTGTACACACACATCCATATGTAAAAGCATACATTATATATACACACACTCACGTCCATATGTACACATACATTATATTTGTATAGACAGGTAGGGGCACCGGGCACCTTCAGGGCTATTGGTCTTTCTTATTCCTCCATAAAGACAGGCCGCTGTCTTATCCCCAGCCACCTGGTGGTGCTACGCCTGCATCAGCCAGTCAAGCATTTACAGTCCAAGTATAGTAAACAAATAGGCGGCACTCACCGTGTGTTCTTCAATAAAGAAAGCACCTACGAACACACAGTGAGTGCCGCCTATTTGTTTACTATACTTGGACTGTAAATACATTATATTTGTACACACATATACATTATATATATATATATATTGAAAAATCAGGAAAAATGCGGCAGACACCAGAGATGATCTTGTGTCCTTTATTCACATATACATGTTAAGGTACATGTGGATGTGTGTGCATATACATATATATAAGTCCGCCGTCTCCTCTCCCCCTCCTCGCACTTGTTTTACCGCATGTACCTTAACATGTATATGTGAATAAAGGACACAAGATCATCTCTGGTGAGTGCTGCATTTTTCCTGATTTTTCGATACTATGATCTAGACCAATATTATAGCAGGCCACTGCAGGTTTTAACCCCTGAATCCTGAAGAGTGCCCAGTGTTTCTTACATGTATATATATATATATATATATATATATATATATATACACTGCATGTGTGTATATATATATGTATATATGTATATGCACACACATCCATATGTACACAAGCATATAGTGTATAAATACACACACATCCGTATGTACACACATAAAGTATGTACATACATTTACAGTACATACACCACATATACAGTGCATACATACATTTACAGTACATGCACCACATATACAGTACATGCACCACATATACAGTGCATACATACATTTACAGTACATACACCACATATACAGTGCATACATACATTTACAGTACATGCACCACATATACAGTACATGCACCACATATACAGTACATGCACCACATATACAGCACATGCACCACATATACAGTACATGCACCACATATACAGCACATGCACCACATATACAGCACATACACCATATACAGTACATGCATACATTTACAGTACATGCACCACATTTACAGTACATGCATACATTTACAGTACATGCACCACATATACAGTACATGCACCACATATACAGTACATGCACCACATATAAAGTACATGCACCACATATACAGTGCATACATACATTTACAGTACATACACCACATACAGTGCATACATACATTTACAGTACATGCACCACATATACAGTACATACACCACATACAGTGCATACATACATTTACAGTACATACACCACATATACAGTACATACACCACATACAGTGCATACATACATTTACAGCACATGCACCACATATACAGTACATACACCACATACAGTGCATACATACATTTACAGTACATACACCACATATACAGTACATACACCACATACAGTGCATACATACATTTACAGCACATGCATCACATATACAGTACATACACCACATATACAGTACATGCACCACATATACAGTACATGCACCACATATAGAGTACATGCACCACATATACAGCACATGCACCACATATACAGCACATGCATATATTTACAGTACATGCACCACATATACAGTACATGCACCACATATACAGTACATGCACCACATATACAGTACATGCAACACATATACAGTGCATACATACATTTACAGTACATGCACCACATATACAGTGCATACATACATTTACAGTACATGGACCACATATACAGTGCATACATACATTTACAGTACATACATACATTTACAGTACATACACCACATATACAGTACATACATACATTTACAGTACATACACCACATATACAGTACATACACCACATACAGTGCATACATACATTTACAGCACATGCACCACATATACAGTACACCACATATACAGTACATGCACCACATATACAGTACATGCACCACATATACAGTACATGCACCACATATAGAGTACATGCACCACATATACAGCACATGCACCACATATACAGTACATGCACCACATATACAGTACATGCACCACATATACAGCACATGCACCACATATACAGCACATGCACCACATATACAGCACATGCACCGTCCACATATACAGCACATGCACCACATATACAGTGCATACATACATTTACAGTACATACACCACATATACAGCACATGCACCACATATACAGCACATGCACCACATATACAGCACATGCACCGTCCACATATACAGCACATGCACCACATATACAGTGCATACATACATTTACAGTACATACACCACATATACAGTACATACACCACATATACAGTACATACACCACATATACATTGCATACATACATTTACAGTACATGCACACACACAAATATACATAGAGAGGGAGGGAGACACAGGGTGTTATCAGTGCTGCTCTGCTGCCCAGGTCAGTTATCTGTCCAGTACAGGATTTATAACAACTGCTTGAGATTCCACAGATCGGGCGTCTCGCAGTGAAAGATCAAACAGTTGCCATAAATTCCCTGTGCCACAGGCAGACCGCAGCCACAAGACACAATCCAGACATCTCGCTGTGCAGAAACCTCCCCTCTTACCACCCAGGATGAAGGAGCTCAAGCAGGAGAAGCCGGACAGGAAGGAGAGACATGCGAAGGTGCCCTGCACCAGCTGACAGTGCAGGAACTGCACGGCCCCGGGCCCCTGGTCAGCAAGAGGCACAGCACAGCAGGGTCAAGGAGCAGGGAGGCATCCAGCAGTTGGAGCCGCTGAGGAGCTGAGGTGACATACTCCTCCTCCAAGAAGTGGCTGCTGGAACAGAGCCGGAAGGAAGCTCCCTGCCGGAAACACCTCTGCGGCTGCTGTGCAGCTGCTTTGGCTGTGCCCGGCCGGCGGCCGCAAAAAGATGTAATGGGGCCGCAGGCGACCTCTGAAATGTGAAGAGCGGCCGCAACGGCCCAATTTCCCTTCGGCCCACCGGGCAAACTCCCGATATGCCCTATGGCCAGTCCGGGCCTGAGCGGCGCCTAAAAAGCATGAAAATGCTGAAAGGTGGGTATAATGCGGTGGGCAGGGGCTTACATTTAAAGCGCCACTACGGTGCTGAAAAAAACAAAATGATGCAGTGGTGCTTTAAATTACAAATGAAATCCCATAGTACAGTATTGTGACTGCTGTAGGAAAAAACACGACAAATATTGATTTTGTGGAAATTGAAGTCATTGTAAATGATTTAACCTTTGTGGCACATAGTAATGCTTTCTGCCCATCATCAAAAATTTACAATTGAGGAGTTGCGTTTATGGTTTTCTTAAAGTAAAATTTAAAATAAAATGCCATCACTGGCAAATTAAAAAAGCCACAGGACTGGGGAGCGCTCAAGTTACCTACCCACAGTCCACATAACCAATTATACTGTTGTATGAGATGTTTCCAATGTATTTAGTGGGTTCTGCATTTGCTCCACACACGGGTTCTTGATCTCAAAAGTTAGGGGGCCCGTCACCCAGGGGAAGTTCCGGAGATGTCGGCGGGGATGGGCGGGGGGGCGCACATTTTTCTTGGCGCCCGCCCGCGTCGCCCAAAACTGTTTACATACGGTGACACCTCCCGGGGACCACCGGCTCTGACAGGAGGCGTTGCCGCTGGGGTTCTAAAAACCCGGTGGCATGCCTTAACATGGAACCTAGGCTCCCTCGCCTGGCAGATCGCCGTCCCCCATTTACATGGGGGGATGTGTATACACGCCCCAGAGGGTCACCTGGTTTTAGAGCGTGCTGTGAAACCAGGTGACCACTCAAATGAGTCGCCCTTGCCCATTCACATTAGGGGACGCATTTGGGGATGTCGGGGCGATAGGCCCCCCCCCAAACACCCGAAAAATTGCCGCCGTCATCGCCAGGTGGACGGTACCCTTAGTTTTTACATGGGGAAGCAGTCACAATTTTTCCTCAATGTTTTTATTGATAGAAAGACTTTAGCGCCATATTGAAGTGATATTTAGTGAAATACTTTATACGGAATTCACATTGTCCTGGGGCT
>JARQOC010000005.1:135921637-136082016 GCA_033576535.1 Allobates femoralis | reverse complement strand
TTTTCCATCACATATGGGGAAATCGGTGTACTCAGGAAAAATTGGGCAAAGTTAAAATAGGGCCCAAGTTTCTCCTTTTACTTTTTTGTAAAAATTTGAAAATATTTTGGGGTAAAGCAACATTTTTGTGGTAAAAATGTATTTATTCATTTTTAAAACCAGCGTTAAAAAATTTCTATGGGGCACCTGTGGGATAAAGGGTGCTCACCACACAACTAGAAAAGTTCCTTGAAAAGGTGGGGGTTCCCAAAATGTAGTGACTTGGGGGGGGTTTCCAAAAATTTAGGCATACGGGGGCTCTAAAAAAAACGAAAATGGCGCCCCCGCTATCTATTCTAGCCTTTTTTTGCCCCCAAAAAAGGGGCCCCCTTTCCCCTTTTTGAACCCTGCTGTGCACCCAAACAGTATTACCCACCAGAGGGGGAATTGGTGTATTAAGGAGAAAACACTCAAAAATGAGAACTTGCCGGTATACTTTTAACATTTCAAACTTCCTAACGAAAATAATATGCTTCAAAAAGGTTCTGATGTAAAGTAGACATGTGCGAAATTTGAAAACCTGTCACCTGTAGCTGCGTGTAAAGGGGCCATTAGGGATAGTTCGGTTATCAAAACAGACCAGTGCTTCTGCAGGATATTCCTTATATTGTAATAAATCTTATAGGCTATCTTTATCCACTTTCCGCCCTGCGGAAGTGAGGAGATCATTGCACAAAGCTCTTGAGGCTCTGTTATATCCAGCCTTTATCATGCATCCACTGTAGCTTCACTCCTTAAAGCAGTCACTAAGATCTTTAGCTTGTCTCTCAAAGTTTGCCTCAGTGAAACAGACTCACCTCATCTTGAGTTACTGACCAACCGGGATGGCTCTAATGGTGGAAGCATGATGGGCCGAAGTCCCATGTAAAAGGGAGTTGACTGACGTCTCTTTCCTATTAATGTCTGTTTGTAGGAAACTGCGCTCATCGACCCTCATGCAGATGTCTAAAAATTCAATCGAATCTTCATTCCATTAAAAAGTGAAATTGCTGCGTCCATACAGTCGCCCGGCAACCGCTGGGTGTCTGGAAAGACATAGCGAGGAGTCATGTAACACAGGAGCTGGAGCTCCGACATCGACATCTGCTTTGGGAGGCGGACCGGTTAAACAGCGTTTCCACTTGTACTCTCGTTTAAAAGGCAAGGCTGGCACAAGGTGCACTCTTCCTCTGATGAAGCTGACATAATAAGAAACATGCAAAACGTACGTGTGGATTCCTACTAGAGGGGCTTTCTCCCTTTTCCCCTGGCACTGCCAAACACTGGTACCGCTTTGCGCATTGGTATGGCATACCTGTATTGAACTTTATCTTGGCTGTTTCATGTACATTGACTATTTAGTTGTAATATTTGTCAATACTTTGATGTATGTGCATGTTAGTCTGTAATTATTAGGGAATATGTGCAATACTACTATATGCTGCCTATGATTTTGTCAGTGCCATTAGTACTTACCGCATCCATTTTTTACAAAGTGCACTGTTTTTATTGGTGGCACTTTTGTAATAAAAACTACTTCACATTGAAAGCAGAAAAAACTCCTTTTCATCTTTGTTTTTGAACTTTATGTATATAGAGTTAGCTATGAGCCATACTTAGTAGGGAAATTCCTTTTGGGCTCTGTATATGGCTTGATAAACTACATGGAACTAATTTATCTAATCAATGAAGTATAATATGTCACACAAAACAAGTCACAATCACCGGGAACCAATAGGTGTTTCAGAGTTAGTACCTATGTGAGGTAGCGCTCAACTAGGGGGACTCGCTTGGCAACGGAAATGACACCAAACCAATGTTTTTTAATGTAAAACATTATGTAGCAGTTTATTAAACTCATAAACTGCTCACATCACTTATAATACATAGTATACTCACATAGTAACACTAATCAACATGACCTTACATCTCACATAACTGCACATTACAGTTCACATATACCCTTCAGAAGGCTTATATACACTGGAGCCCTGATTACAGCTCCATAGAACACAGAGAGCACCAATCCTAGCTCCCTATGGCGGTTATGGCCACCTAGCCTTATCCCCACTTTGGACATAACAATATTTACATCATGTTTGTCAACGGGACCTCTAGGACACCACAGTCGGTCCCAAGGGCGGTAACACCCACCCAGCACTATGTACTCAGATCAGTCTATACAACACTTTACATGATTACAGAGCTCACCATAGTTACAGAGCTCATTATATACAGAACCTCTGTACGAAATATTCATAGTCTCAGTGCATTGTACGTGTCCCCACCTTAAGGAACACCCGAGACACACAGACCCCAGTCTCATACAGGCTGCTATACTGCACACAGCCTTCACGCATTCACACGAGGTCAACGGGACCATATCATGACCTAACAGTCAGTCCCAATGGCGGCTATGACCGCCTGGCCTTATTCACACTTGGATACATCATACATGGCACTTTTGCATAAACCATTATGAGTCATCCGTTCTTACATCATGCATGGAACGTTTACATACACCATTATGATTCACGAATATAAACGGGACCATATCATGACCTAACAGTCGGTCCCAATGGTGGCTATGACCGCCTGGCCCTTGAGCTGTCCTCGGTCTCCACACGACACATAGCATGCGGTCCATTATAACACATCCATGGACCACATACCTACTCATACACACACAGTCCATCATAAAATATCCATGGACTGCTGCCCTTCCAGGCCCAGATCAGGGATTGGCAAACCTGAGCTACTGGGTAAACCAGGTGTCCCCAAGGTCTCCTCACCACATGTTTCCAAGTCGCCAGCCACCACCAAACCTCCTTACCAGGCAGGTCTCCCAGATCCACGGCGGTACCCCATCCACGTCTGAGCGAGCACCCTCCGGGTTCGGCCAAGGTTTCCTAACTCTAGGGACCTTCTTAACCCCTACGTCTGGACACAGGCTCACACATACTCTGTCACAGACACTGGTGCCTCCCGCATGGAGATGGAAGGCCTCCCTCCACGTCCCAAAGGGACGGAACGCCTCTGACTCTCACATCCTCACTGGCTGGATGTTTCTCACAGACTGACTGACCCAGCTCACACACCTGGAATTCAGTGAGCAATCGGCACACCCTCAGCCACAGACCTAGCTGCAGTTAACCCCTTGTGTACTACTACAGAGCTAACTCAGACTTAACCCTGTGTACTGCTAGGTCCAGCAATCACCCAGATTGCAGCAGGCCATGTGAGTCATACCGGCCACGTGCTATAGAGCCGGCATGCCTGACACCTAATAAAGTGACACTGGTCAGAATGGAAATATTTGGCCTGGTCAGGAAGGTGAAAACAGGCTGGGGGTAAAAGGGTTATCCCCATCATCACTTTATATGTAAAGTAATTTTGTTAATGTTTGTACTCTCCCACAGTTACTACCCAGAACATTTGTTTGTTCTCGAAATGCTCGGATCACCATAATATAAACTACCATGCCATAGCAAACCCAGCATTCTGTCTCAGTGTCAAACTGTCGGATATCTCAAATCATTTGCCATAATGTGAGCTGAGAACCTCCATTGTCCCTGCTTCTGGGGAGAGCTCATGTGATACTGATACTTACTGCATGTTGTACACTGAGATTCTGGCTGTGCAGTTTGTATTAGCTAACTCTGTGAATAGAGAAATCCAAATGTACAAGGCAGGTTTTAGCTTTGCTGGATTAGATATCCTCCATTTAACCTACAGCAAGTGGCACAAAAGACACACTTGGCTTCTCGGATCAAAGGCTACTGTACGAAATAAAGAAAAAAAGTAGACAATGATAGTACTGAGACTGAAACATGTCATTGGTATAGAAATATCATAGTTTTATAATTTGGAATTTTATATCAATATTACAAATGGGTTAATGAGATCCTTTTAAAATGGACACACTGATGGCATTGTTCTAGACTTAGGCTAAGTAAGGCTCCCCCCAGTGTCTGGGCATGTTTCCTAAGTGTGGGTCCACCTTGGTCAGGGTAATACATACATAAAATGGGAGTTCCCTATTCAGGTGGCACAGCATCCAACACTTTCCTGTCTCCAGACCAGAAGTGGGAGCTCTAGAACCCGGCTTGAGGGGAGCTTCCCTGTATAAAGGTCTGTCCTGGAGGAGGGTTAGTCAGAACAGCCATGGAGTGAGTCTGAGGAGGAAGGAGAGGAAAGCCTGGGGAAGTCGAGGAGCGTTGTGCTCGCCTCAGAGGAAAGCGCAGAGAACGGACACCGGGTCCAAGGCTGTGCAGGGTCTGATGTCCCGGCAGTCAATGACGGAAGGTGTGGAATTTCAGATTTCCCAGCCGCACAGTGTCAGGAGGCAAAACAGCATACTAGAGCCTGGGGGCTCCACCTAGGAGCAACCTCTGAAACAGGACTCGAGCTGCCTGTCATACGGCACACGCAGGAAAGAGAGCGCATGCAGCTTACCTTCAAGCAGCAGCAGGACAAGTGAAAGCACAAAAGGGAGGCCTCCAACCCACCCGGCAAGGTGGATTCCTCGATTGCTTCGAAGCCACCCGGGTCCACAGTAACGTCTGAATCGGTGCTCCCGACTATACCCATAACAGACAAGTAAAGGTAAAGGAAACGTTTATTGCTGTGGACTCCAGTTATTTCTGCGCACCCTTCCTCTTTCATCCTACAGATAGACATTCCACACTGCCCCGGAATTGGCTTTAACCGTGGAGAGCTGTCCCATCTCAGCTGCTATCCATCATCCCCGAAGGTTCTGCAGCAGTGGTGGCCAGCCCTAGCCACAAACCACAGGAGGCGTCACAAACAATCCACATAAACTTAATTCCCCTTTTCTTTTACCCCATTTCATTGCCGCACCTGGGCACACGGAGCCAGGTAACGTCGCCGTGACTTCCCCTCTGCAGTCTGACAAGAGGACCCGGTTCCGAGTACACCTTTCCCGGGGTGCATCATATGTTTCCCGCTTGGTGAGTCATGTGTCCTTTTTACTATCATGGTAAAGTCGCTCAGGAGGTGCCTTGTTCAGGTTACTTTCAGGGTGGTTTATCAATGTCTAATAAAAACACTGCTGAAATTAAGACTGTATTGTGTGCACTTGTCTCCTGAGCAGTAATACACTTGTCAGTCCCTCAGAGCTTAAAATCGAATCTTCCAATCAATGCCAGTTTGTTAAAAACAATGTAAAAAATAAGAATGTAGACCGCCTCTACAGTGATAGCAGCGCGACTCTTATGCACTCAAATGTCACTGTCAGTTGCTGAACACGACAATCAATTAGTGTGATCTTGGGGATTCAGGGGTAGCCATGTACCTCACCTCATAATGTAACGGCTGGTTAACAATGGCTTACCATGAAAGCTGGGGGCCTAGGAAATATTTCAGATATACTGCAATGCTATAACATTGCAGTATGTAGGCAAAGTAAAGCTCTAATCCACTGAGGCATGAAAAAAGTTGAAATCCCCCTTTGTTTCTAATTTGAAAATAAGAAAAACTGAAAATGCCAGAATTGTGTTTTTTTCCTTATTTTGTCGTGTCAATACAATGCAATAAAAAATGATCAAAGCTTCATGAGTACACATCATCCCTGTACCAATAAAAGAATTAGCTTAGAATGGAAAGAAAAACCCAAAACTTCATATAGCTTCAGAAAGGGAAAAACAACACTAAAGCTCAGGACTTAAAGGGAACCTGACCCCGAAAAATGAGCCCCCAGCCTCTTTATACCTGTCCCTGCACCATGGTAATACATTTTTAGCCATCCCTTTGTGTCTCTTATAAACTTTGCAATATCACTTCAAAGTGGTTTTTATACCTTCTGATCTGTGGCTTCTCAGCATTTGAGAAGCCGCAAAAGGCGTTCCTTTCTTCTTCTCCTCCCCGCCTGCTTGGTAATTATTCACGCCCCGATGGGCGAGCTGGAGAGCAGAGGGCCTGTGACCATCATCAAAGGGGCGGTAAAGCCGCTATGACGAAAATCGCGTCATATCCAGCATTACCCATGTCAGTACACTTATTAGGGTGTACTGCCGACCTCAAGATGCCGAGTGCGCGTGCGCGAGGTGTGTTCACGGCAGCTTATCACTGAGAGGAGAGAGTGGGGAGAGGGTGGACTTGAGTTTTGTTAAGTCCAAGATCAGGAACCTGCGCACAGTGTTCAAGAAGGAGCTGACTGCATTACAAAGATCTATGCGGTCCGGGAAAGGAACGGAGGAGGTGTATGTGCCACGATTGTGGTACTTTGACCTCCTCCGTTTTCTCCTGGACCAGCAGCTCCCTCCAGGACCAGCAGCCTACACTGTGCAGCAGGGACTTGAACAAAACTCCTCCGCCTCTCCCCAAGACTCGGCTCCGCCACAACAGGTACTTCTCAATTTGGTTTTGTCCACACAGGCCTCAATGGTGGTTGCAGACACTTGAGGTCTGTTGAATATGACAAACATATAACTTTAGAGTGTTTGACACAGTACAGAGTATGTTTTGGTGTTGGGTCACAGAATGTTGTTAAATATAGTGTATTGATATATTCTTAACACATATGCATTAGCATGTTGGTTACTCATGTGAGTAGAGGAATCAGTGTGGCAGGTAACACATATACTGTACGTTTCAATATAGCATTGTAATGGCCACATATTTTACAATGGAGAACACACACAACACAAGGAAATAGATATGTTGAAATAATGTCTTGATGATATGCAAATACCTGACAAAGGTTTGTATTTGTATTTGCAAGACCCTCAAAACGTCGGGCCCAGTCAGGAGGGGATATCTGTTCACGACCCTCCCCCATCAACATCTGGGGGGGAGGAGCCTGGTCTCAGTGCTGCGCAGCAGCACCCTGCCTCCAGTCAGGGGGTTGGCAAAGGAGACCACTGCCATCCCCTACACAGCTGAGGGACTGGGCAAAGAGGGTGCTGCTGAACCTTGATAAGATCCCTAGCACTGCGATTGGGCAGATGGTGAGTGAATGGGTGTCCCGGCTGGACCATCAACAATGGATGGATGTCAAGAGGGTCATACACCTTGCCCTGGACGCTGTCAAGGCTGGGACACTGAACTCACACACCATCTTGGCTCAGCCCCCTGACCCACAGTCAGTGTCCCAAGACCCTCGGCCGCCTATAGTTGTGCCCGGACTTAATCCTGAGGTGCCGAGCGTGATTTTACCACCTTACCCTCGGCATTGACCAAACCCAGCATCTGGGTAAGGCAGCCACATCAGATCCTGCAGAAGATTACATTCATTATTGGAGACGCTACCCGCATGTGTGATTTGCCAATATGTACACAACAGACGTGCTTGATGCAAGACAGCAAATTTATGTGTTTTGTTGACAAGATGTCCAAATAAATTTTCTTTGACAGTTAACACTGTGTATTTTTAATCAAATACTAATGGGTATTTGTGTACATGGGTTTGGATGTGAGGTTTAGCCACCATATAGATGTATCACACCTTCTCAGGCCACATACACATTAGCACATGTTGAGGTATATAAATGACGTTACAGGTACATTTCAAGGATCAACTTTCCCATTAAATTGAGTAGTACACTTCATCCAACATGGGTGCCCAGGTTGTAACCCAGGCCACGGGCACAATTTGACGTGGATTGTGGCACATATTGTTTAGCTACATTCTACACATAGCCCTGCTCATTTGTCATTTGAATGACAAAATAAATGATGTATCTGTGTCTCACCATACATGCACTGTGTGAGTCCCTTGGTGTGTGTGTATGTGGAGCCATGCACTACACACATGTACATGTTGCCTCACACACACAGTATTTGCCAGTGTTTGTGTTGTAGATCACCAAAACATATTTGTTTAAGCTGGCCAAGAGCCTGTGTTAGTAAAATAAGGCAAGTCCAAACAATAGTGGGATTATGGGAACATTTATTTTGCAGCCTTAAAGGTACCGTCACACGCAGCAATATTGCTTGCAATTTCACTGGCAATTTGCTGGTCGCAGTGAAATCATGGACACATTGTTCCATTTGTACACGGCAACAAAATAGAACAATGCGTCCATGATTTCACTACAACGAGCAAATTGCCAGTGGGATTGAAAGCAATATTGCCGTGTGTGACGGTACCTTAAAGGTACCGTCACACGCCGCAATCTCGGCTGGCGATGTGTGGCGATATGACATGCGTGCTCACGTTTTTCGTGCCCGCCTCAGATCTCCGATGGTGGCGTCACATGCCTCAATTGTGCCCTGAAGCTAAGGCGATGTGTCGCTCCGGAAATCACCTCACCTACAGTGGAACCATTCTTGCCTCATTCCATCGCCGCTTCACACACTGCAATCACAAAGGCAATGTGGGCGTAAATGTCCAGTGCGCCGAGGAGATAGGCGTGCCACAGTGGTTTACACCGCGGCCCATACACACTCATCGGACAACACAACTGTGTTACGATTGGTCAGCCTGCTCTTAAAGGCTGGCTAATGCATGACGCCATTGTCTATCGGAGTTTGTCACAAATACATGCTCGTGTCGTCAATTGTGTCTCCTGCAACACACACACTGGCCCGTGACACGCATCTACGATGTGTAGCCCAACATCTAAGCTGTCATGTGTGGCACTATACTCCACACAGCGTAACTTAACACACGCGGACAACATAGCTTGCGCTATTCTATGGCGTGTGTAATTGCAGACGGTTGTGTAGCTGGAGATGTGTATGGTGCTGAACAGACAGCTCTTCAAATATGGCGCGGTGTCAACTGACAGCCAATGGGAACACAATAGCCCACACCAATCATCGCAGATGGGGCACGGACTTCAGCACGCTGAGGCACACCTACGGGAAATCACAGGAATCGGTCTTTCCATCACTATCGCCCTGTCACACGCCAAAACATGAAAATATTGCTTGCCGATTACGCCTGATTACTGAGCACTGTTCAGGAATCAGGCGACTTATCACCACGAAATTGGCCAATCACACGCCGCAACCGTGAGGCAATTTCACGGTGATTTCACCAGGGCGACACATCGCCTTTCAGATCTCCAGGCGAGATTGCGGCGTGTGATTTGGGAATTTCGCAGCGATAAATTGCCCCTCAGCCGTCGCCTCATTCCTGAACAGTGCTCAGTAATCAGCCGCAATCGTTAGGGCGATATTTCCGTGTTGTGGCATGTGACAGGGCGATAATGATGGAAAGAGCATTGCCTATGATTTCCCGTAGGCGTGCCTCAGCGTGCTGAAGTCCGCGCCCCATCTGAGATGATTGGTGTGGGCTACTGTGTTCCCATGGGCTGTCAGTTGACACCACGCCATATTTGAAGAGCTGTCCGCTCAGCACCACACACATCTTCAGCTACACAACCGTCCGCAAACTCAGTGCAAACTCCGATAGATAATGGCGTCATGTATTAGCCTGCCTCCCAGAGCAGGCTGACCAATCGTAACGCTGTTGCGTTGTCCAATGGGGCGTGGTATACACCACTGTGGCACGCCTATTCCCCTTGCCGCGCTAAACATGTACGCCCACATTGCCTTTGAGATTGTGGTGTGTGAAGCGGCGATAGAATTAGGCAAGATTGGTTCCGCTATAGGGGAGGCGATTTCGGGAGCGACATTATACGCCAGCGGCGTATAATGCTGCCATTGGCGATCTGAGGTGACCACGGAAAACGTGAGCGCGCACGTTAGATCGCCACATATCGCCAGCCGAGATTGCGGCGTGTGACAGTACCTTAAGGGTATTGTTAGGGTATGTGCACATCTGACGTTTCTGCATCTTTGCAGACCGTCCGGAAACCGGTGGAGAATGGCAGAAACTGAGTTTTCTGAGCTCAGCAGTGTCCCTCGTTTTGTTAGCATTTTGCTAACGTTTTGCGATCGGTTTTTTAGCGTTTATACAGCGTTTTGTCGGCGGTTTTCTGGCGGTTTTTCTTAGCGTTTTTAAGACTGTTTTTTGTGCACTTGTAAGCTAGAACCGCTGGAAAAACGATCAAAAGAAGTCGCTTGCTCTATCTTTGAAAACCGGTGGAAAACCGGTGAAGAAACTGGAAAGGAGACAAAAAAAACCGTTCTAATGTACACAGCGTTTTCTAAACTCCATTGACTAGCATGTTAATCCAACCGGTGGCTAGGATTAACATAAATTAACATAAAACTCAGCGGAAACCGCCGACGGAAAACGCTCAAAAACAGCCCACAAAACGACTGATGTGCACATACCCTTACACGTCGCAATATTGTCCCGATATCGGATACAATTTCACGGGAGCGAGCACATTTTTCGCACTTGTCCAAGATCACATAGGAGATGTTGCACGTAGCAATCACACCTCCAACCTCCGACGATCCGGCATCCCGGATGTCAGCTGGCAAATAGGGCAGCGCCTGACACACAGCACAACCACATCAGCAATGTGGGCGTACTTTTCACCCAGCTTAGGACATAGGCGTACCTGAGTTTACTTTTAACCACGCCCAGAACACTCTGATTGGACGGCGAAAGTGCGCCACCATTGGTCAGCCATCTCAGACAACATGGTGGCGATAAGGATGCTATTGCCCATTACATCATCTTTAAACTGATGTCGTATGTGATGTGTAGCAGCTAAAGCAACACACTACAGCATCGCCAAACTGGCAGACAGGAACGCTAGTGTAGTGCAGTGTGTTTGGGCCACATGTATGGACATTCTGTCCATCTACTGTAGAAGTTGGTAACCTACACACAGAAAGTATGGACATGTCTATGCACATTACATAGCATTTCAAAACTATGTGGGTGCCTAAATGTATGTATGTGTTTCCAGATATGTACATATGTCTCAATCGGACAATATAGAATTGACCATGTGTGTGTACCCATACCCATGTCTACATGCACCAATCTGGACAGGGAAACACACACACAACATACAGTGTGTTGGCTCCCGCCACACACGTGTAGTGTACCTGTGCACACAATGGTGCAGGGACCCTCAAATAACATTGTAGTCTCACACCTCTGAGCACACCATAATGCTATGAGATACAGTGGTCAGCTACAAATAGAAGAATCAAACACGTTTGTTTTATCAGAAACAATATATTAGGAGTGTGGCCACACAAATTAAAACAACAACAACAAACACACAACAACCAAAAAAGTGTTGTCATCACACAAGTAACATATTACATAAATCAAATACTGGTTAATTGGGCCATAAAATAGAAAACAATGTATATTAAGACAAAAAATAAAGAAACATCAATGACAAAAATAATGTGAGGCAAAATATATCCTCCCAACAAAAAGAAAGACACATTGGACAGTGTGGACCCATGACACACCCCTTACATCTGGTGGTCTTGCCAAGCCACCGCCCCAGGGCCATTGAAATATGAGCAGTAGCTGTCTCTGCTGTTCCTGGCATCCTGCTGATGTCGGCCCTGGCCCAACGGCTGGAGTGGCGCTATGCCAGGGTCGTTTGCACGCCACTCACCTGGCATGAGTTCTCCAGTTGTAGGGTCCACACAATCCACATAACTTGCTGGCGTGTATAATTGAGTATCCCTATGATGCAGAAGTTATGCAGCACACAACAAGCCATCACTACCATTTTTACAGATTCCAGTTTCATATTTAAAGCACTATGAAACACGCGGAATCTATTGGCCATGATCCCGAACGCATTTTCAATGACACGACGTGCCCGGGATAGCTGGTAATTGAAAAGGCATTGCTCAGGGGTCAGAGTCCTCTGGGATATGGCCGTAGTAGGTTTGCGTGAAGTGCGAAGGCTTCATCCCCCACAAAGGCAAAGTTGAGATGTTCAGTGGTGTCATCATTTGGGGTAAGTTCAGGCGCCCGATAAAAAGGTCTCGACCAAAGGAGGACTGTGCCAAACCCCCCCCCCATTAGACACACGCCCGTTCATCCCCACATCCACAAGGAGGAACTCATAGTTCGCATTGACGAGGGCCATGAGGACCACACTGAAATAACCTTTATAGTTAAAATAATAAGACCCGCTGTTGGGAGGTTGTGTGATCCTCACATGCTTGCCATCCAATGCCCCCCGCAGTTTGGGAATTGCCACCTCTCCTGGAAGCCAGTGGCAACGTCTAACCATTTTGCGAGGGTTGTTGGAAACCGCATATAGGTTGGCAAGAGACACCTCACAATGGCCTCACACGTCTCAGGGATTAGGCGGCTCAGCAGTGGGCTTGTGACTGCAGCAGAATACTGCAGGTCAGTCAGCTTGCGCCCTGTTGCCAGGAAGCGCAGAGTCACAGCCAACCGCTCCTCTGCTGGAACAGCTCAACGCATCACAGTGTCCTCACGGGCAATATATGGTGTAACCAAGTCCAAGAGGAATTTGAAAGAGTCCTCGGACATCCTGAGATATTTCCTGAAGTCCTGGGGATTCCTGTCCTCCAGCTGATGGACAAGGCCCATGTGACTCAGGTGGCGCCTTTGCAGGAGCCAAGCCCGAGACCACACACGCCGTCGTCTCCGCAGTCTCTCAGTCCTCTCATCCGTCAACAAGGCATCATACACCATGGACACAGCCACTACTGCCATTGCGGCACGATGCATAACGTCCAATCTCTGTTAGCAAGGCTCTGGAAAAGTGAAAGGAAAAAAAACAATATAAGCACATGGAGGCATAACAAGTACAAACTTCATCAACTAGCTCATGTACATAGTCTGTTGCGTTACACACCATATAAATCTTGTTGACCTTGCTTATTGAACCCACTACAGTATGACATTTAACATAACACCTACTGCACATATGTGAACCCATACTACTCATCATCCAGAAAGGCAGTACAACAGCAAGATGTGTCCCATGGCTGCCACCACTCATTATGTAATTAAGCAAAGTATTTTGCACTCCACAAACACACTGAATTGGGTCAACTACATTACACATCACAAGAGGGTAATGCTTGCAGATGCATTATTGTGTCTTCATATAAATGACAGATGTACAATCCCCAAGGCTGCATGTACTGGGATCAGTTAGCATGCAATGTGTGTGGGCAACCAGTATTGCGACATTTCCTGCCATTTGGTTATAGTCCATATTTGAACTTACCCACACTCTTGTTGTCAAGACAGGGTTACCGACACAAAATGGATGCTCACTGACTACGCCCAAAACACCATTTTGCAACCACCCACACAGTCCCGAATATGTAGCCTATAGCCTAAAAGGAAGTGGTAACGGTAGCCAAATGGGCCAGGAGTTCTTGGTGGTCATTAGCGCAAAGTCTTATGGTGGGTTTACACACACCAATTTATCTGTTCAATATCTGAACCAATCTCTGGTTGCAGTGAAATCATGGATACATTGCTCCATTTTGTGGCTGTGTACAACATGGAGCAATGTATCCATGATTTCACTGCAACCAGAGATTGGTTCAGATATTGAACAGATAAATTGGTGTGTGTAAACCCACCATCAGGAGCAGGAATATTTACAACACGCAGTTAAGATGCACGAATATCCCAAGATAGTTGTGCACATCACTACTTACTCAATTGCTCTGGGCAGCAAACACAACACTGTTCAGCTGTTCCCCATTTTTAAGTGTGAAGCCACCAATCACAACCCGCTTGCGTCATCCAATTGTATCTTGCCTTGGAGTTGCCACGCCTGACGTCGCCGATTGGACAACTCTTCTGCGATGTCATTGGTTGAGCGCCCTTTAAAAGATGGATGTGGCACATCTGCCTGTTACACATAGAAGCACAACGTGGTAGCGTCTCCTCTTCTGGCACTGCAGGCCTGACGGTATGTATTGATGACTCTTCATCGTCTTCATCTCTTCTTTCTGTATGGCCTGCAATTAGCACTAAATCCTCTACCATGTGGTAATGTTGTTGGTGTTAGGTTATAGTAAGTATGTGTCCTAATGGGATATGTAGCCTTCATAGCTGCTATGAGCATCCCCTGAAATATTCCTCATAATGTACAATACCAGAGTTAACATCATATATGTTGTGGGCCACACTATTGATGCATGTACGTATAAAGGGCATGTGATTGTAAAGTATCTCAAACCAAATCATGGATCCGGTGTTGGTAAATTACACATAATACATACAACAATGGCCATTGCCTGTGCGGCTTTCAAAAAGTAAGGCTAAGTTCACATTATCCTCCTCCAGTAGCCTACAGCCATATGAACTTACTGTAGTGGAATTTATCTTAATGTGTGTTTTGATACATACATGTGTGTTTGTTCATGTCTGAAATTTCATTTTTTTAGATGGCTGAGAACCAGGAGTTTGTCCAGGCCTTCATAGCCAAGTACCAGGAGCTAGAGTGCTTGTGGCGGACCACATCACCTGATTACAAGAACCTTCAGGTGAAGGGAGTGGCGTATGACCAGCTCATCACCCTCTCCCAACAGCACAACCCTGGGGAGAGGGTGGATAAGGCGTTTGTGCTTAAGAAGATCCGGAACCTGCGCACATTGTATAAGAGGGAGCCTAATGAAGTAGATAAGTCAACGCGGTCCGGGAGTGGAGTGGGAGTGGTGTATGTGCCACGCTTGTGGTACTTTAACCTCCTCCATTTCCTTCGGGACCAGCATCTCCCTCCGACTACACTGTGCAGCAGGGACCTAGTACAATCGTCCTCCGCCACTCCCCAAGACCCGGCTCCACCACAAGAGGTACTTCATAATGTCTTTTGGTGTCATCACAGTCTGCAATGGTCGTTGGATACACTTGTGTTGCACATGACAAACATATCAGCGTGTTGCTTTTGGCACAGTGCACAGTATGTGTAGGTGTTGTTGCACCGATTGTTGTCCTCGGAATGATTTTGTGCTTGTGTGAACACATATGCATGTCCATGGTGGTTACTTACGTGAGTACAGTAATCACTGTGTCATGTTACACATAGCCATATCTTTAGGCCACTCTAATGGGCACACCTTGAACTCATCATTTCACACACAAACACTACAAATAGCTGTTTGGTACTAATGCATTGATGATACGTCAATGGATAAATTATGTTGTAACATTATTTTTTAATTTCACAGGGCCCTCAAGATGTCGAGTCCAGCCTGGGGGGGGAGGGCCCCCAACAACATCTGGGGGGATTTTGGAGCCTGATCCCAGTGTCGCAGTGCAGCACCCTCGACCCAGTGAGGGGATGAGGCATCGGAGACCATTTCCACCCCCTACCCAGCTGGGCGATTGGGCTAAGAGGGTGCTGCTTAACATGGAGAGGATCCCTTGCACTGGGATTGGGCAGCTAGTTAGTGAATGGGTGCCACGGCTGGGCCATCAACAACGTAGTGACCTCGAGAGGGTGATCAACCAAGCCCTCGAGGCGGTTGAGAATGGGACACTGAACTCGCAGACCATCTTTACTCAGCCCCCCCAGCAGCCGTCAGTGTCCTATCAGCCGCCGCCGCTGGCTATGTTTGTGCCTAGACTTACGCCTGAGGTGCCGAAGGATCCTGGCAGACCTTTCCCTCGGCATCGACCACACCCACTTCCCACAAGGGATGTGGGTGAAGCAGCCACGTCATATCCTGCAGCTGCATATCAACAGTATTGGGGACGCTACCAACAATTGTGATGTGCCTGCTTGTTATTGGCATGGGTGATTTTGGGGACAGGTCCATTTTTTTGTTTGTGTTTGTTTAGTTGTTTAAATAAAAGTTTTGCTAAACACAATACTCCGTGTTATTGACCACCTACTAATGGGTAATTCGTCGACACAATTTAACGGGGTGTTAAGCTAAAGGGCCTGTCACACGCGTCAATGTCGTCAGTGAGATGATCGCTGACGACATTGACGGCTGATCGCTGGTGAGCTGTCACACAGGCAGACTCACCAGCGATCAATTGACCAGAAACATCGTGGAAACGATTTAAATATCGTTTCCATGATGTCTTGCTCCCGCTGCCAGCCTGCTGGAAGCGGGAGCAGGCTGGTCTCCAAGGTAAACTGCGGGTATCTAGGCAGCGCGCGCTGCCTAGATACCCGACGTGTACCTTAGTTGCCAGCCTCCTCCGCTCACCGGCTGGTATCTAAGGTACACAGCGGGTAACTAGGGATCCCAGGGGGGGGTGCTATCAGGTCGCGGCTCCTACCTGCGTGCGTCCAGCGGGGCCCCGGAGCAGCGGCAGAGAGAGGAGGGGCGGGCTCAGCAGGGGGAAGCAGGAAGCTTCCCTGGTTAACCCCCTCTCCTCTGCCACACTGGCACAGGGACATGGGGGGCGGCTGGGGACCCCCCTGCAGGGCTAACCTGCGTCCAGCGGGGCCCCTGTGAGCCGGAGCAGCAGCAGAGAGAGGACGGGCGGGCTCAGCCGGGGGAAGCAGGAAGCTTCCCTGGTTAACCCCCTCTCCTCTGCCACACTGGCACAGGGACAGCGGAGCAGAGGAGGCTGGTAACTAAGGTACACGTCGGGTATCTAGGCAGCGCGCGCTGCCTAGATACCCGAAGTTTACCTTAGTTACCAGCTCCCAGCGCTTGTGAGAGGCGCTGGGAGCTGGAATATCGCTACTCCCGGTGTCACACGCAGCGATGCTGCGTGTCCACCGGGCGACCATCGCCAGGTTTTAGAGCAGGTTCTAAAACCTGGCGATCATCAACCAGCGATTTATCGCTGGTTGATTCAGTATGTCACACGCGTCAATACCGCTGCAACGTCATGTGCAGCCGAGATCGTGCAGGCGATATTGACGCGTGTGACAGGCCCTTTACAGACAGATGTGTCACACATTTTCACGGCACATACACATTAGTACATGGTGAGGTACATGAATGATGTTACATTTCTAATTCATGTGTGGCCTTCACAGCTTCAGGTAGATGTTCCTTGCAAAATACAAGGGGCCAGCAATTGGAAACCCAACCACGGGGCAAAGTAGGTTCTTTAGGGCTTGTGCATTGGTTATCTGTGGTTTATACATAGATTTGGACATTAGGCATCACAAAGCCAAATTGACCATTGGGTATGTGTGACTGCAGCCAGGCAGTGTGTTCTCTTTGTCCTGTGTGTATTTTGAGGGATACACACCACACATGTCAGTTTGAGGACCCCCAGACACACGGTTTACTCCTTTTTGGGTGCTACATGGTGTTAACATATACTTTGCAACACTGATGTAGCGTCATTTTGGTAAAGAAGACTACCACAACATGTTGTGGGATTGTTGCAACTTTTATTTTGCCACATCCCTTTATCCTTTTTTTGTGTGCCTAAAGGCGTAACAATTTTTTTTTTTCCTAAGGTCTAAGGCCTGAGCCAAAAACAGGGATTTTATCCCCTTTAACGTGAACACATTGTGTCCATAAGTTAACTCAATGCTGTGAAAACGAAACAGCAAGAACATCCTTGTCAACATGACACAACACATTTGTTGTATGCCAACATGACACATTTATAGTCCAGCAGCATCACTCATAATGGCCCCCCAGGCCCATGGGCTTCCTGGTGGTCAAGGACCTTCTGGATAAAGGCACCAAGCACCTGTAGCTGGGCTGTGGAATCATGCAGCTGTCGGGGGCCTCTTGGTGGGCCTGCATCAGGTCCCTCAATGATGGTACACCTATAGTAATGAAAGAAAGGCATCATTCCAAAAACCTAGCACATGTGTGTGGCAGTAATTGTTTGTGGGACACAAGATAACTTACTCCCTACATCTGAGCCACCATTCTCCGGGGAGGGGAGTGGCTTAGGGACTACCCCAGGGCTCGAGCTGTTGTGCCTACACATAGAGAATATTACAACATAGATGTGATGTATGTATTATGTGACACATTGGTGATCCAAAAACAAACAT
This sequence comes from Allobates femoralis, assembly GCA_033576535.1. Taxonomy (NCBI): domain Eukaryota; kingdom Metazoa; phylum Chordata; class Amphibia; order Anura; family Aromobatidae; genus Allobates; species Allobates femoralis. Next base: position 136,064,212 of record JARQOC010000005.1, on the reverse strand, counting down.
CCCAAGCAATTTTGTTTGCCCTCGGAAATTTACCAAACACATCCAAGCCACCATGCCAATGGGGACTCTGTGGGTGATGGGTGTGTGTGAACCATCACAGAGTGGAAGCCAGAGGGTGAGGCCGGTCTTGAGGCACCTAGGGATGCAGCAGGGGAGGCCGATGGTGTGGCACCTTGGGATGGAACAGGGGAGGCCGGTAGGGAGGCCGATGGTGTGGCACCTTGGGATGCAATAGGGGAGGCCGGTGGGGAGGCCGATGGTGAGGCACCTTGGGATGCAGCAGGGAAGGCCGGTGGGAAGTCGATGGTGAGGCACCTTGGGATGCAGCAGGGGAAGCCGGTGGGGAGGCCTCTGCTGGCTCATCAGCGGCTGTTGGTTAAAACCGGATAATTATTGTGGGATGTATGAAGTGACATACACATAAACTAATGTCTGGCTAATGGCCTTTGTGTACCTATGACATCATGTGCCTGACAGTTTAAGCTGGGGTACAAGGGGACTGCAAGATCATGTGCACAATGGTAGCAATGTCATATATGTATATATGTATGTATTTTTTTTTTCTTTTCCTTTCGCTATCACCATGTCCTTTACTTCAATATCTATTGTTCTATGTGCTTTTGCACTTTACCTTCACCGCCCCATCGCCCCTCTATCACCCCTCATCCACATAAAGCCCTCTCTCCTTCCTTCTACTTTATTGAACTCCCATACTCTGTTCACCATAGTGAATAAACTCGGACCACCATGCTCCAGGGTACTGCACCAAAAACAAAGTCACCATCACAAAAACTGTTTGCCTTTCCTCTTTGTACTGCTGCTTCTGTCAGGGGACATCTCTCCAAATCCTGGTCCACCCTCCACCAATTTCTACCCCTCTCCCACCACACATAGAAACCCCACCAACCTTATAACCATTACCTGCACACCTTCATCACCCTCTTTTAATTGTGCTCTCTGGAATCCACGGTCTGTATGTAACAAACTTCCACTCATTCATAACTACTTTCTCACTAACTCCCTTAATCTGCTGGCCCTCACTGAAACCTGGATCCAGGATTCTGACAGTGTCCCCGGCCTCTATTTCTTATGGCGGCTTACATTTCTCTCATTCCCCAAGACCTGGGAACAGACATGGTGGTGGAGTTGGCTTACTCCTGTCCCCACAGTGTACTTTCCAGGTCATCCCCCCAGCTCCATCACTCTCATTCCCCTCTTTTGAGGTCCACACAATTAGGCTCTTCCATCCCCTCCCCCTTAGAGTAGCGGTGGTATACCGCGCCCCAGGGTCACCCACCCAATTCCTCGACCATTTCTCCGCATGGCTGCCGCATTTCATGTCCTCAGAACTACCAACCCTTATTCTGGGAGACTTCAACATCCCCACAAACAGCCCCATCTCCTCATCTGCATTTCAGCTCCATCTCTAACCACATCTTTTGCTCATATATAGGGAAGATGGTATGTCACGGTCCGCGCTGCTGTCTCAGTGGGATCCCAAGGGATGGATGTCTCCAAGAAGTCACAAGGAAGGCAATGGTTCCAAAGCAATGATCTCCATTATTCACCAATGCATTTTGGCGCCTCTCCTGGCACCTTCACCCTGATGAGCATTTTTCCACGTACGAGTGGCTGGTGGAGGTCCTGCAGCAGCTTGAAACCAAAGGCTTATAAATCAGTTGTGGGTCACACAACTGGACCAGGTGAGTGTATACCTATTGATATACTCAATGTGTCACTAGTGATAGGGCACTATTGCGCCTCTTGTCTCCCCCTTTTTGTATTTATAACCACATCTCTTGGCCTCTCTCAGCTCTCAACCTCGATCACACACAAGTATGGTAACACCCTTGACCTGATCTTTGTCCGGCTCTGCTCAACCTCCTCCTTAGATAATTCAGAACTTCCCCTCTCTGACCACAACATTCTCTCCTTCACACTCACTAACCCTCGCCCACCCCAGCACATTCCTACATATCACAGATTCAGAAATCTACAGGCCATAAACCCTCATACATTCACAGACTCTGTACACTCATCACTGTCCCCAATCTCCTCATTCTCCTGTCCCAATCTGGAAGTCAATCACTTAAATGACTCTCTCAGAAGAACCCTGGACCAAATAGCACCCCTCACCCTCAAAATCTCCAAACACAGAGTAAAACAGCCCTGGCTCACATCACAAACTCGACTCCTCCAGCGATGCTCTAGGAGTGCTGAACATCTATGGAGGAAAAGCCGCACTCCAGAAAACTTCATTCACTATAAATTTATGCTGAGAACTTACAACTCTGCCCTTCACCTTGCCAAACAAACCTACTTCACCACTTTGATCTCCTCACTATCCAACAACCCAAAAAAACTCTTTGACACCTTTCACTCTCTCCTCAGTCCTAAAGTGCAGGCCCCTATTACTGACCTCTGTGCTGATGACCTGGCTTCGAACTTCACAGAGAAAATAGAAAACATCCGTCAGAAAATCAATTCCCAACCTCAAATTGCTGTTACCCCTACCTCTCCCCACATTTCCTCCGGCTCACTCTCTACTTTTGACGCGGTCAAAGAAGAAGTCTCCAGGCTCCTCTTTTCCTCTCGTCCCACCACTTGCACTGCTGACCCCATCCCCTCACACCTACTCCAGTCTCTCTCTCCGGTGGTCACCACTCACCTAACCAAAATCTTCAATTTCTCCCTCTCTTCTGGCGTCTTCTCCTCCTCCTTCAAACAGTTTATCATCACTCCTTTATTAAAGAAATCTTCTCTCGACCCTTCCTGCACAAACTACTACAGACCAGTTTCCAATCTCCCCTTCATCTCTACACTCCTGGAGCGCCTGGTCTACTCCCGCCTCACTCATTACCTCTCCACTCACTCTCTTCTAGACTGATTACTGATTACAGCAAAACGTAATGGTCACCACTCTCTGCTTATCCTTCTTGATCTCTCTGCAGCCTTTGACACTGTTGACTACCATCTCCTACTCTCCATGCTGCACTCTATCGGCATCAAGGACACTGCTCTCTCATGGTTCTCTTCCTATCTTTCTGACCGCTCTTTCAGTGTATCATTTGCTGGCTCCACTGCCTCCCCTCTTCTTCTCACTATTGGAGTCCCTCAGGGTTCAGTCCTTGGACCTCTTCTCTTCTCACCCTACATAGCCTCGATTGGACAGACCATCAGCAGATTTGGCTTTCAGTACCATCTTTATGCTAATGACACACAACTATACACTTCTTCCCCTGACCTTACTCCCGCTCTAATAAAGAACACCAATGACTGTCTAACCGCAGTTTCCAATATCAAGTCCGCTCTCTACCTGAAACTTAATCTTTCCAAAACTGAACTACTTCTGGTCCCGCCCTCCACTAACCTCCCTAAATATGACATCTCTCTCTCTCAGTGTGCGGCACCACAATAATGCCTAGTCAGCAGGCTCGCTGTCTGGGTGTTATGTTTGACTCTGATCTTTCCTTCACCCCATATATACAATCTCTCGCCCGCTCTTGCCGCTTGCACCTGAAGAACATCTCCAGAATTTGCCCCTTTCTCACCTTGGAAACTACAAAAACCATCACTGTGGCCCTTATTCACTCCCGCCATGACTATTGTAATTCTCTCTTAGTTGGCCTCCCCCACACTAGACTGTACCCTCTCCAGTCCATCCTTAATGCAGCAGCCAGGATTACCTATCTAGCTAACCATTACTCAGACGCTTCTGCTCTATGCCATTCATTACACTGACTGCCTATACACTATAGGATCCATTTCAAACTGCTTGTTCTCACCCACAAAGCTCTTCACAGTGCAGCACCCCCTACATCTCCTCCCTCATCTGTCTATCACCCCACCCGTTCTCTTCGCTCTGGAAGTGACTTTAGACTCACTTCTGCATTAATCCGAACCTCCCTCTCCCGGCTCCAAGACTTCTCCCGAGCCGCACCAATTCTTTGGAATGCTCTACCCCAAGAAATTAGGTGTATCCACAATTTAGATAGTTTTAGGCGATCCCTAAAAACACATCTTTTTAGGGCGGCCTATCATGATCCCTAGTCAAAGTCATCTAGACCATAGCCTATCCACGCCGTCTCAAGTGAATCACAAATAATGGGTGGTTGCCACTTATTCTGCTCCTATCTTTTCCCCATCTCCTCAAGTTGACTATACCATCATTGTAAATAAGCACCTGTACCTTGTCACCCCCACCTCATTATTAGATTGTAAGCTCTTATGAGCAGGGCTGCCATTTTTTTCTCTAATTATTGTATTATATTATGCTTTGTATTGTATTGTTTTTGGCATTGTATTGTATTTTCTAATTGTTTCTTATGATTGTTTCAATGTGAACTTTGTATTGGGAAGCGCTGCGGAATATGTTGGCGCTATATAAATAAAAATAATAATAATTATTATTATTATTATGTGGCAATAATAAAGGTGTCCTTGGCACGCAGCACACACTTTTTTTAATGTTGCCCAACTACGTTGTTGTGACACACAATTGTGTCATGAAGCTTTGTCCGCAGCACTTTTGGACATTCCCTTTACCATACACATGGGCCCACAAGCACAGCCCCACACTGACAGGAGTTTTGGCAACATAGGAATCCATCATTTGTTAGAGGACCAGAACATATGAAGAACATGACGTAACAGTGAGTGTGTGTTTGGTTGGGCCCAACGCACAGAACCGGGGAGTTATGGGGCGTAGACTTATGTGTCCAATAACCAGAAGGGTATGTGCAGCGAGATGTAGGGGTTGTGGGACAATGTGACATTTTGTGTGCTGTGGTCCATGACATCACTGACAATGTGCACATGCTGACTTCAAGGTTTTAGTCACACCTATGTGTGTTGTTAGTGAATTGGCAACAACAATCTTGAGTGTATGGCATGCTACACACATTACTGTGTGATGGCCCTCAAGCAGGGCCAACACATAAACACCCATCAGGCATCAGCATCATGAGTTCTGGCACACTGACAGGGTGGACTTCCATGTAGACAAATTCACGGATATTGTGGTGTGAGTAAACATGTGTGTATGTGTTATGACATCATACTCACCGCGCACAGTCTGGATGAGGGCGCGGATGGTGGCAGTGCGGTCCCTCACCTTATACTTCATGTCCGCCACCTTTTTGATGATCTGCTTAGGTGTCCGCACCACTTGCAGTCTCCTAAGCAGGGCCCTCTGAAATTTACACACAATGCGCATCTTATGCAGCCATGGGTGCTGATGCGGGAACTCACACCAGTAGTCCAGCCTGTCCAGGTAATCAAAAAGCAGGAGTAGCTCGGTCTCACCCCATGCTGCAGAGCGCTGTGCGGCAGCCTTCTTTAGGCAGGGGACTGTAAAGCACCTAAAAGGCAGGGCCTGCTGCAAAACTGCGCAGAGTATTTAAAACTAAGTATTTAAACTTCTCCGTCCGCAAAGGAGTCACTCGCACGTAGTGGATGGCCACAGTGAACGCCACGGCGTCACATAAAATTTAAAACCGCAACGCTCAGGCGTCACACATGGCCACACATATCTGGCCTATTACTGCAATAAGTGGATAGACTTGTGTTAACATTTTCATATATGTGCGACATGTGGGATGGGATATTGTAGCTAGCATCAATGAGGCCTTCATATACTGACATGGTACTTTTGGCCTGTACATTTTGTTTTGGGCAACACTATGTTTGTAGCATCATCAATAGGCGCCTTAAACGTCATCCTGAATAGTAAAGGAGGTGTTTGACAATGATTCGCCTTGCATACGTGCATTTTCGCAACATTGAGGAGATGCAGAAGTGAATGAATGTAGTGGTGTATGTCGCCTGGTTTCGATTTTAGAGTAGAGCTGTAAAATTGAAACCAGGCGACATTTGTCTTATCGCCGCCAAATTCCTGAAATACACGCTGCATTAAGGAGGCAATTTGGCAGCGATATTTCCAGGACGAAATATCACCTCCAAAAATGTCTCCCCTGGTTGTGGCGTGAGAAGGTACCCTTACATGTCGCAACATTGCATGCAATTTCACTTGCAATTTGCTGGTTGCAGTGAAATCATGGACACATTGTTACATTTGTACATGGCAACAAAATAGAACAATGTGTCCATGATTTCACTGCAACCAGCAAATTGCAAGTGAAATTGCATGCAATGTTGCGACGTGTAACGGTACCCTAAGCAACATCGCCAGGTTTCCGAACATGTTGGGAAACCTGGCAATATTGCTCAGGTCGATCTGCCTGCATCGCCCTGTGTGACGCCGCAACTGCGATGTTGCCGGCAACTTCCCCCATAGACTTCGATGTTATGGATCGCTGGCAGCGATAGTTGCCAGCAAGATCGCAGATGCGTTGCCGGCGATATCGCTGCGTGTGACATCGCAACAGCAACCATGGCAGCGCGCCGAAAAAGTGCGCGCTCTCGTAAGTTAACGGCAACATCGCTGCAGAGATCGCCCTGTGTGACGGTACCTTTACTGTTGGCATCCTCCCTTACGTACTATTATCTAGTATTGTATACATGTAACTATGCATATTGATTGGTTTCATACACACCTTTTAAATGTCTCCTGGTCTCATATATATCTTCTGCTGGATCTCATTTCCCATTCTCTCAACCACTGTTTATCTTCTTATCATAGGCTGTGATGATTGTTACAACATATTTAAGCTCAGAAATGTTCACAGATGGGATGATAGCATCCATAAGCAATATGTATCTGTCCTTCACATATCCAGATAGAATGATGTATTGAAGAAGACACTCTAACAATTTACAGAAACCTCTTTACTTATCTTAATGGGCTATGTGCTGTACATGACATTCCCATGGGGCACCACAGTGCTCACAGATAATAATCTTCTGATAGGAGAGCCGCCTGTACAGCAAGAATGATTTAAACACATATTTCCTAGATGTGTCAAATTTCATGTTTAGAGCACATAGAAAGCTCAGCCGATACCCATGTTTCTTGTCACATTACATATAAGCAGTGTAGGGTATCAGTTACCGTGTATCAGCTGAAGTGCTGAGCTTTGTATCTAAAGGCCTAATAATGAGTCAGTGTGCTGCCAGATACGTTGCCCACAAATCTTCACATCTGCTATATAAAGCAGTAGGCATCGGAATGGGTTTAATAGCTGCTTTGTGGACAGTAAGCAGAAACACAGACTATGTGACTATGCTGTGTTTTACACAATATATTCTAAATGAAATGTAATTCCTTTGTACACCTCGGGTCACATGTAATGCTCATTTAAACAATGACTAAATACTTTTTCATATCATTTAACCTCTTGACGTTCTCTTCCAGGAGCCATCATTCTTTTTCGTTCAAAGGTACATTTTATCACAGTCTTGTTAAAGGGAAAATTTGCTATTTTTGCTCCTCACTGGTTGAGTTGTCCAAATGGAAATAAATATTCTCAGATATTTGACTGTTTTTATACTAACAATAAAAGACCATGGCTGGAAAAAGTGCAGCTTGGGGGCCACACCAGGCCCTCTGCACAGACCGATCGCTTCTGCTGTACATCAGCACGGCTCTGCACAGCAGAAATGATCATCTCCTGTGAATGCTGGTGCTCAGCCGGCATTCACTGGAACTATATCATCACAGTGACAGGGGTCATCATCTGACCCCTCGCTGTCACGGCAACACATCGGCTCCCAGTGATCACATCATGGGAAAGGATCCCCGCCGCTGCATGTCATTATACGTTGTCAGAGTTTGACAGTGCAATCTAACTAGTTAACAGACATCGGTAGATCAGAGATCTGCCCGTACCTGTTAGCTGCACATGTCGTCGGCTAATCAGATCTGCCGACGTGTGGGAAATGATGTGAGCGCAGCATCTAAGCTTGCATCAAAGTCAGGGACACGACCAAGGACGTACTTATACGTCCTTGTTCGTGAAGGGGTTAATGATACTATAAAGTAATAATTAATTTGTTAATATTCATATTGATCAGAATTCATTTCAGCCTAGTGGTTCAGCCCTCCACACTAGTCTCAAAGTCTTCAACTGAAACCAGAAATACCATATTCCTGGCCTTAAGAATTTTCCCTTTTTGAACCAATAAAACAAACCTTTTCTATGTAGATGTATGAAGGCTTTTTTTGTTTGTTATTTTGTCTGTTTGCAAGATGGTGTTAGTGCCTTTATAAACCTCAGCCTACCGTCTAGCCGTGCTCGAGTATTCAGTAAGAATTTCTGTCTACCTGCTGCTTTACCAGTCTGCTCCACTCCGTGCTGATCCGCTTTTGGTTTTCAAGCTACTGTGGTTGGATTCCAGCAATGTCACCTGTCTGCAGCTTCTCGTCTGCTCCTGTGCTGTGTTCCGACTCTGCTACTCTGCTACATTTCTCCAGTCCTGTTACCCAGTGTACCCTTCTAGCATGTACAGTTATTTATTGTGTAGATGCAGCGATCTGGAAATTTGAAACTTTTGGGAGATTCCTAAGCTGCTCTGTGTGATTGAATTCTGGACTTGTATTTCTGTGGATGTCCATTTCCAGCCTCTTGGGAGATTATTGCTACTGTTTTCTCTATCGACTTCTCCCTGTGAGGATTATCTCCAGAGATTGCCTTATTTATGATTTTGTGCTAGTCTACTTCCTAAAGACTTTCGGTTATTCCTGTTTGATGAACTTGTTCATTTGCTGCACTACACATTATATCTACCATGTGTGTTAAATACAAGACTTCTTCACCTAATGGTGGGTTTACACGTCGCGATATCGGCGTCCAACTCCGACCAAAAGTCACGTGGTTCGGGCGTTGGAGCCAATATCGTTCCTGCGTTGTACGGTCTGAACATCCGATACGATGCAGGAACGATGGCAAACCGATATCGGGGGTCGAATGAGCGTGCTATTCAACCGTCCGATATCGGATGCCAGTTGTAGCCGCATCGTACCGTCTGACAGCCCAACTCCGATGTGTACTGCCACGTCACCCATTCACTCCCATGTTAAATGGTCGTTCCTGGGTTGGGGCGCGTACACATCGTCGGGACGTTGTATCCCGATATCGGGCTGTCTAAACCGGCGATGCGATGCAGGGAAAAGCGCGCTCAAAAAGCGCGCTCCTGCGTCGTTGGCTACGATATCGGCCCGATATCGCGACATGTAAACCCACCATTAGATTTGGTTCCAGTGTGTGTCTGATCTCCCAATTGCTAATAGTGACCGAGTAATCCTATTACAATGGGTTGTATTTGTCAGTGACACCATTTTTGCGCACATGTAACTTCTAAACCAAACTTTCTCTTTATGAAGAGAAATCGAAAAAGGCATGCTGCACACATATCGTGTTTACATTTCATAATCAGAGTGACCAAAAGAATGCAATTTTAGAAATGTTTTATTACTTTTGTGCACTTCTGAGGAAAACAATTTTGGCTTGAGTGAGAGCCTATTATTATTCACATGACAAAATGTCTTTTTCAGTGGTACAATTTTTTTTTTAATTACAATGTTTGGGCTATCAAAAATGATAGGACCCCATGTTGTTCCTTTAACTTATGGGATCCCCTGTATTTTTAATAACCAGCCAAGGTAAAGCAGATCACTGGGGGTTGCAGCTTGTAGCTGCAGCTTTACTAGTGGTGCTTATCAAACATAGGGCGGGAGCCCACTTCATCTTCTACAGTGGTGCAGCAGCCAATCATAGCCATGCCAATACTTGTCATGGCTGTGACGGGGCCAGAAGTGCTCACACTGGAAAAAAACTTGCTGATTGGCTGCTGTGTGACCTTTCAGCAAGATTTATTCAGATGACAAAACCGAACAGGAACTGTAAGTACAGTAAAAAGTCCATGTTCAGGTTCAACACTAGACACTAGATTTTCTATATGAACCCCTAACTTTACAGTTTGGGTTTCTTCATCCCTAATTGCAACCAGGCCCATGCCCCAGGGTTGCCAGCTGACCCCAGTACCTACTTCTGCTGGATTTAGCTAAAGTGTATTATGGTACAGGGCCCTGATGGCTGGCAGATGACATTTGCGTTCCCCTACAACTAGGATGCATGGCAGTAATGTCATATGACATGGCCCAGATACATATTTAAGCTGCCACCTCTTTTGCCAGCTGTAGAAGAGTACAACGCATGGCAGGGGAATGGAGGAGTATAATTTCATTTATTTATTTTAAGAACAGCAGCACAACAGGGGAGATATATACCAGCAAGGGGCATAAAATTGAGGGACATATATACAATGATGATGGGGGACATATGTACCAGGATGGGAGACGTATATACAGGAATGGGGATTGTGGGCAGCGCCTGGATTGCAAGTCAGGAAACACGTAGAGCCCGGTAGTGGTTCAAACAGGACCCGGTGTTTATTGCTGGTATACACAGCGATGGCACAGTCAGCCGGAATCCGGGTCGCAGCCGGGTACACAAGACACAGTTCATATAACGTACCCCAGATCCTTCAGGCCAAAGGCCTCCGTTATAGGTCACGCCGAGCTCCCAGCCCTCCTGGGCTAGGCCGTGTTAGTCTAGCACACGGTCCTCTGGAACTCTAGACCTCTCCTGTGTATATCTCTGCTGCTCCTGCAGCTAAGGCACAATTCTCTGTCCAGGGAACCCCGCCCTGCCTCCTGACCAGGCTTTTAACTCCGTGTCTACTTCCGGGACCTTGCAAGACCCGGAGCGGAGGGAGCGGACCGTCCCTTTCTCTCACACCCTATACCGGGCTCAATACGTGACAGTGCGCATTCTGGGGGAGACATAGCGCCCCTCGCATATGATCCCCCGCACTGTCTCACACACCCCCCCCCTCGGTTCAAACTTGTGGGGTTGAACCCCAGCCATCAAACAGGGTGCCCGGGACAGGGCATCCGCATTACCCTGCAACTTGCCAGCCCGATGCTCCACCGTAAAATGGAAGTTTTGGAGGGACAGGAACCACCGGGTAACCCGAGCGTTCCGTTCCTTGGCATTACGCATCCAGACCAAAGGAGCGTGATCCGTAACTAACCGGAACTGTCGCCCGAGCAAATAATAACGTAGGGACTCCAAGGCCCATTTAACGGCCAAGCACTCCTTCTCCACTACGCTATAATTCTTCTCCGCCGGGGACAATTTCCGGCTCAAGTAAGTGACCGGATGCTCGATTCCGTCCACTTCTTGCGACAGCACAGCCCCCAGCCCCACCTCCGAGGCGTCTGTTTGTACAACGAAGGCCTTTGTGAAGTCAGGACTGATGAGGACGGGCTGTCCGCACAAGGCCGACTTCATGGATTGAAAGGCCGCCTCTGCTTGGGGATTCCAACGCACCAAAGCCGACTTCCTCCCTTTTAACAGGTCGGACAGGGCCGCCGTTCGCCCAGCAAAATTGGGTATGAAGCGTCGGTAGTACCCAACAATGCCGAGGAACGCCCTCACCTGTTTGGTAGACACCGGTCGGGGCCAATTTTGAATGGCCTCGATTTTGTTTATTTGGGGTTTGATAACCCCTCGCCCAATCACATACCCCAGGTACCGGGCCTCCTCGAGCCCCATGGCACATTTTTTCGGATTCGCCGTCAGGCCTGCGGCCCTGAGCGAATCCACCACGGCCTGAACCTGGGATAAGTGGGTGTGCCAATCCGGACTAAAGATGATGATGTCATCTAGGTAGGCGGACGCGTACTTCCGATGAGGTTCTAACACTATGTCCATGAGCCGCTGAAATGTGGCCGGGGCTCCATGCAACCCAAAAGGCAACACGACGTAGTGATAGAGACCTTCCGGAGTAACAAAGGCGGTTTTTTCCCTGGCCGACTCTGTTAGCGGCACCTGCCAGTATCCTTTTGTCAGATCGAGCGTTGTGAAGTACTGGGCTTGCCCCAGTCTTTCAATCAACTCGTCCACCCGGGGCATGGGATATAAATCAAACTTAGACACTTCGTTCAGCTTCCGGAAATCGTTGCAGAACCGCAACGATCCGTCCGGCTTTGGAATGAGCACAATGGGACTAGCCCACTCACTCCGGGATTCTTCTATCACGCCTAACTTAAGCATGTGTTTAACTTCGGCCGTGATGGCTTGCCGTCTGGCCTCGGGTACCCGGTACGGTTTCACTCGCACTTTAACCCGGGGCTCAGTGACAATGTCATGTTGAATGACCGAAGTGCGCCCGGGCAGGTCAGAGAACACATCGGGATTCTGCTGTACCAACTTTCGAGCCTCCCGTCGTTGGGCCTTAGTGAGGGTGTCACTTATTTTGACCCCTTCGGTATCCCTGGTGGCCGAAGGGGAAGGGTCACCGGGTGCATCGGACGCTTCCATAAGCAGGCACTCTCGGTCTTTTTATGCTTTAAGCAAATTTACGTGGTATAGCTGCACGGGTTTCCTTTTCCCGGGCTGGTATACCTTGTAATTGACCTCCCCTACTTTTTCCCGGATTTCATAGGGCCCTTGCCATTTGGCCAATAATTTGCTTTCCGTTGTGGGCACTAAGACCAATACCCGGTCCCCCACCTCAAAGGTCCTAACGGTGGCCCGTGTATTATACCTGCGGCTTTGCGCTCCTTGGGCATCCATTAGGTGCTCTTTTACAATAGGCCGGACCGCCGTAATCCGGTCCTGCATTTTCGCCACGTGGTCAATCACACTCCTATAGGGTGTGGGTTCCTGTTCCCACGTCTCTTTGGCAACATCCAAGAGCCCTCTAGGATGTCGGCCGTACAACAGCTCAAAGGGGGAAAACCCCGTAGACGACTGCGGTACCTCCCGAATGGCGAACATTAGATAGGGCAATAACATGTCCCAATCCTTTCCGTCCTTTGCTACCACTTTTTTTAGCATGGATTTCAGGGTTTTATTAAACCGCTCCACTAATCCGTCGGTCTGGGGATGATACACCGAGGTGCGTAGCTGTTTTATGTTGAGCAGTTTACACAGTTCCCGGGTCACTTTGGACATAAAAGGAGTCCCCTGATCTGTGAGGATTTCCTTAGGTAGTCCTAGGCGACAGAACATAGCAAACAGCTCCCGGGCAATCATCTTCGCCGAGGTGCGGCGTAACGGAATCGCCTCCGGGTACCGGGTGGCGTAGTCGACAACCACGAGTATATGTTGGTGGCCTCGGGCTGACTTCACTATAGGCCCCACCAAATCCATTGCGATCCGTTCAAAAGGTTCCTCTATAACGGGTAGAGGTACCAATGGACTACGGAAAGTGGCAATGGGTGTGGTCAGCTGACATTCCGGGCAGGAGTCGCAGTACCTCTGGACGTCCGCATACACGCCCGGCCAGAAGAACCTCCGCAAGATGCGTTCTTGCGTTTTTTTAGCCCCAAGGTGGCCCCCTAGCAGGTGGGAGTGGGCCATCTCTAGGACTGCCCGGCGGTGTGGCTGCGGCACTACCAGTTGGTCCACGACCTCATCCCTGACTTTGTCCACCCTATAAAGTAACTCCCGGTTAATCACCATGCGTGGAAATACATTCTCAGCCCCTGGCTGCTGAGCTACCCCGTTTACTTCTGTTACCCTTTCTCGGGCCCTGGTCAGTGTGGGGTCTTGTAGCTGGGCTGTCCCAAACGCTCCCCGGGATACTTCCAACTCTGGAAGCGGTGGGGTCTCCTCGACCTCTCCTGCCAATACGTCTACCGGGAACCTATCGGGGTGACACTCTAGCCCTACGTTGGCGACCCCTACGGCAGGTGTCCCGGTCTCAGGGTCGTCGGGTTCAGCACCCTGATTCCCGGGCATCAGGGAGGGGTTACTCCTCCTTCCCCATAAGGACCAAAACAATGGTAAGTCTCTTCCCAGCACAGTCCCGTAGGGTAGAGAGTTTACCACTCCAACCACGTGGGTCACCTCTCCACATGAAGTGGATAGAGTCACCTCCGAGGTTGGATACTCGCGTAGGTCCCCGTGTATACACCGGACCCCGATCAATTCCCCAGTGAGTTGCAACCCGGGGATTAAGGACGCCCGAACCAGCGTCACCAAACTGCCAGAGTCCAAGAGAGCTTCCGCTCTGTGTCCATTAATGAGCACTGGGCACAGATGTGGTTCCGTTAGGGGATCCACCACGTCTGCAGTGAACACGGGGCTGGCATACATCGAGAGCCGGCGTGTGAACCCGCAGTCCATGGGTTCCGCCGTTAGTGGGCAATAGGCAGCCACATGTCCTGGTCCTTTGCACCGCCAGCACCACGTGGTAGGGACAGTGCTGAGCCGGAACCTCCTTCTTGGGGAGCCCGGTCTCCTGTCGGCCCCGTCCTGGGGTGTCCTCTCAGCGGGTACGTTTTTAGGAGAGTCCCCTGGGAATGGACGTACCCCTTTAGCCGGCTCCGGAGGCCGGCGTAACTGCCGCAGTGGGGCAGAGTCCCGTATGAACTCCTGGGTGGCTGTATATCGCTCTAGCAAGCTAACCACCTGGTCCAAGGTACCCGGGTCCCCTTGCCCCACCCAACGCTGTATCGCAACCGGCAAAGTCCGTACCAGCCGGTCGACCACCACCCTTTCCACCATCTGTCCCGGAGTCAAGCTCTCAGGCTGGAGCCACCGTTTCACCAACTGCAACAAGTCATACGCCTGGGAGCGAGCCGGCTTGGACTCCACGTAGGACCAGGAATGCACCCGTTGGGCTCGGACATAAGTATTGACCCCCAGTCTAGCAAGGATCTCACCTTTGAGTCTGGCGTAGTCCTGTGCTTCCTCCCAACTGAGGTCCGTGTAGGCCTTCTGGGCATCGCCCATCAGGAATGGCGCCACCACTTCAGCCCACTGAGCGGAAGGGAGGCCTTCTCGTTCTGCGGTGCGCTCGTAGACGGTGAGGAAGGCTTCTACGTCGTCCTCTGGACTCAGCTTCCGCAGGGCCGATCGGACCCGGTCCCGGGCCTCACGCCGCTCCGGGGGAGGCGCTGTTGGCGGGTCTCGTAAGGCCGCAATTTGCTGCAGGAGCAGTTCATTCGTTTTCTGCTGTTGTAAAAACTGCTCCTGTTGTAGCAACTGCTGCTGCTCCTGCTGTCGCTGGTGCTGCTCCTGCTGTCGGAGCTGCTGCTCCTGCTGTCGCTGGTGCTGCTCCTGCTGTCGCTGCTGCTGCTCCTGCTGTTGTCGTAACTGCTCCTGTTGTAGCAACTGCTGCTGCTCCTGCTGTCGCTGGTGCTGCTCCTGCTGTCGGAGCTGCTGCTCTTGCTGTCGCTGCTGCTGCTCCTGCAGTCGGAGCTGCTGCTCCTCATGTCGCTGCTGCTGTTCCTGCTGCCGCTGCTGGGTAAGTACCAGCTGCCTTAGGATTTCCTCCATATCAGCGGCAGGCCTGAACTGTAGCGTGGCCGGCTTAAGTAGGGACATGCAGGGCCGGGCACCCCGCAAGACTGGCGGCTATTCTGACGGCTGCTCCTCTCACTTTAGGCGCCGCTCATTGGCCTCATGAAACAGTCACTTTCACCAGGCCGGCCTGCTTGCCCGCATTCTCCACCATATGTGGGGCAGCGCCTGGATTGCAAGTCAGGAAACACGTAGAGCCCGGTAGTGGTTCAAACAGGACCCGGTGTTTATTGCTGGTATACACAGCGATGGCACAGTCAGCCGGAATCCGGGTCGCAGCCGGGTACACAAGACACAGTTCATATAACGTACCCCGGATCCTTCAGGCCAAAGGCCTCCGTTATAGGTCACGCCGAGCTCCCAGCCCTCCTGGGCTAGGCCGTGTTAGTCTAGCACACGGTCCTCTGGAACTCTAGACCTCTCCTGTGTATATCTCTGCTGCTCCTGCAGCTAAGGCACAATTCTCTGTCCAGGGAACCCCGCCCTGCCTCCTGACCAGGCTTTTAACTCCGTGTCTACTTCCGGGACCTTGCAAGACCCGGAGCGGAGGGAGCGGACCGTCCCTTTCTCTCACACCCTATACCGGGCTCAATACGTGACAGTGCGCATTCTGGGGGAGACATAGCGCCCCTCGCATATGATCCCCCGCACTGTCTCACAGGATATATAAATTAGGATTGGGTCCAGGATGAGGGACATGTATACTGGGAAGGGTGCCAGGATGTGGGATATATATACCATGATAGGTAATATATATATATAAGGATGGGGGACATAAATACCAGGAAGGGCCAAGGATGAGGGAGATATATACCAGGATGTGGGACATATATACTTGGAAGGAACCCAGGATGGGAGAAATATATACAATGATGAGGCACATATATACCAGGAAGGGACCCCAAATGGGGGATATATATATATATATATATATATATATATATATATATATATATATATATATATATATATATATACACACAAGGGTGGAGACATTTATACCAAGTAGGAGCTCAAAATGGGCAACATATATTCTAGAATTGGAAATATATACCAGGATCATAGACATATATACAAGGATGGGCCAAGGATAAGGAACATATTTACCAGGATGGGGACATACAGTATATACAGTTGTGGCCAAAAGTATTGACACCCCTGCAAGTCTGTCAGATAATACTCAGTTTCTTCCTGAAAATGATTGCAATCACAAACTCTTTGGTATTATTATCTTCATTTAATTTGTCTTCAATGAAAAAACACAAAAAGAATTGTCCTAAAGGCAAATTGGATATAATTCCACACCAAACATAAAAGAGGGGGTGGACAAAAGTATTGGCACTGTTAGAAAAATCATGTGATGCTTCTCTAATTTGTGTAATTAACAGCGCCTGTAACTTACCTGTGGCACCTAACAGGTGATGGCAATAAATAAATCACACTTGCAGCCAGTTGACATGGATTAAAGTTGACTCAACCTCTGTCCTGTGTCCTTGTGTGTACCACATTGAGCATGAGAAAAGAAAGAAGACCAAAGAACTGTCTGCGGACTTGAGAAACCAAATTGTGAGGAAGCATGAGCAATCTCAAGGCCTACAAGTCCATCTCCAAAGACCTGAATGTTCCTGTGTCTACCGTGCGCAGTGTCATCAAGACGTTTAAAGCCCATGGCACTGTGGCTAACCTCCCTAGTTGTGGACGGAAAAGAAAAATTAATTGAGAGATTTCAACGCAAGATTGTGCGGATGGTGAATAAAGAACCTCGACTAACGTCCAAACAAGTTCAAGCTGCCCTGCAGTCCGAGGGTACAACAGTGTCAACCCGTACTATCCATCGGCATCTGAATGAAAAGGGACTGTATGGTAGGATACCCAGGAAGACCCCACTTCTTACCCCGAGACATAAAAAACCAAGGCTGGAGTTTGCCAAAACTTACTTGAGAAAGCCTAAAACGTTTTGGAAGAATGTTCTCTGGTCGGATAAGACAAAAGTACAGCTTTTTGGGCAAAGACATAGAGTTTACAGGAGAAAAAAGAGGCATTCAAAGAAAAGAACACGGTCCCTACAGTCAAACATGGCGGAGGTTCCCTGATGTTTTGGGGTTGCTTTGCTGGACTGCTTGACCGTGTGCATGGCATTATGAAGTTTGAAGACTACCAACAAATTTCGCAGCATAATGTAGGGCCCAGTGTGAGAAAGCTGGGTCTCCCTCAGAGGTCATGGGTCTTCCAGCAGGACAATGACCCAAAACACACTTCAAAAAGCACTAAAAAATGGTTTGAGAGAAAGCACTGGAGACTTCTAAGGTGGCCAGCAATGAGTCCAGACCTGAATCCCATAGAACACCTGTGGAGAGATCTAAAAATATCAGGGACCTGGAGCAGTTTGCCAAAGAAGAATGGTCTAAAATTCCAGCAGAGCATTGTAAGAAACTCATTGATGGTTACCGGAAAAGGTTGATGGCAGTTATTTCGGCTAAAGGTTGTGCAACCAAGTATTAGGCTGAGGGTGCAAATACTTTTGTCTGGCCCATTTTTGGAATTTTGGGTGAAATGATCAATATTTTGCTTTTTGCTTCATTCTCTTTTGTATTTTTTCATTGAAGACAAATTAAATGAAGATAATAATACCAAAGAATTTGTGATTGCAATCATTTTCAGGAAGAAACTGAGTATTATCTGACAGAATTGCAGGGGTGTCAATACTTTTGGCCACAACTGTACCAGGGATGGAACCAGGATGGGGGATATACAGTATATGCCAGGATAGGGGACATATACCATATATACTCGTGTATAAGCCGAGTTTTTCAGCCCAAAAATTGGGCTGAAAAGTCCCCCACTCGGCTTATACACGGGTCATACAGTATGCTGTGGGGGGGGGGCTGCAGCGGTGGCTGGAGGAGGCAGGAGGGGGCCGCGGTGACCGCAGGCGGTCACGTGGGGCCGCCTCATTAGTGCAATGAATATGCACGGCATCCCCCCGTCCATCAGCGGCGGGGGGATGCCGTGCATATTGCACTACACAGCCCCCCCCTCCTTATTATGGGTCCCCCAGCAGTAATAATCAGCCCCCCCCTCCCTACCATGTCTTCCCCAGGCTGCGGCAGCTGTCAAAATAACAAACACTTTATACATCACCTTCCGGCGCAGCTCCTCCGGTCCCGGCTTCTTCTTCCTGCTTGTGCCGGTGTCATGTGACCGCGCGCAGGAAATGACGTCATCTCCTGCGCCCGGTCACATGACACCGGCACAAGCAGGAAGAAGAAGCCGGGACCGGAGAAGCTGCGCCGGAAGGTGATGTATAAAGTGTTTGTTATTTTGACAGCTGCCGCAGCCTGGGGGGGGGACATACTAAGGAGGGGGGGCTGTGTGTTACTGGTGGGGGCCAGTATACCACCACTGTGGGGGCCTGTTTACTACCACTGGGGCTGTATATACCTCTGGGGCTGCTGGATACTACCACTGGGGCTGTATATACCTCTGGGGCTGCTGGATACTACCACTGGGGCTGTATATACTTCTGGGGCTGCTGTATACTACCACTGGGGCTGTATATACCTCTGGGGCTGCTGTATACTACCACTGGGGCTGTATATACCTCTGGGGCTGCTGGATACTACCACTGGGGCTGTATATACCTCTGAGGCTGCTGTATACTACCACTGGGGCTGTACATACCTCTGGGGCTGCTGGATACTACCACTGGGGCTGTATATACCTCTGGGGCTGCTGTATACTACCACTGGGGCTGTATATACCACTGGGGCTGCTGGATACTACCACTGGGGCTGTATATACCTCTGGGGCTGCTGTATACTACCACTGGGGCTGTATATACCTCTGGGGCTGCTGTATACTACCACTGGGGCTGTATATACCTCTGGGGCTGCTGTATACTACCACTGGGGCTGTATATACTACTGGGGCTGCTGTATACTACCACTGGGGCTGTATATACTCTGGGGCTGCTGGATACTACCACTGGGGCTGTATATACCTCTGGGGCTGCTGGATACTACCACTGGGCTGTATATACTTGGGCTGCTGGATACTACCACTGGGGCTGTATACCTCTGTGGCTGCTGGATACTACCACTGGGGCTGTGTATACCTCTGGGGCTGCTGGATACTACCACTGGGGCTGTATATACCTCTGGGGCTGCTGGATACTACCACTGGGGCTGTATATTCCTCTGGGGCTGCTGTATACTACCACTGGGGCTGTATACTACCTCTGGGGCTGCTGTATACTACCTCTGGGGATGCTGTATACTACCACTGGGGCTGCTGTATACGAACTACTGGAGCTGCTGCTGTATATACCACTGGGGCTGCTGCTGTATACTACCACTGAGGCTGCTGTATATACCTCTGGGGCTGCTGTATACCACACTGCTGGGGGCTGTATACCTGTGCTGGGGTCCACCCTCGGCTTATACACGAGTCAATAGGTTTTCCCAGGTTTTGGGGGCAAAAGTAGGGGGGTCGGCTTATACACGGGTCGGCTTATACACGAGTATATACGGTATATCAGGATGGGGCCCACGATGGGGAACATATATACCTGTGAGGGGCTCTGGCTGGGGTACATATAATCCAAGAAGGGGCTCAGTATTGGGAACTTGAAAGAAGCAGCATATCAATTCTTTCAGCATTTATGCAGTGTTAGCTCATCATTGAAAGCAATAAGAAAGTGAAAAAACAAAGTTTTAGTTGCGTTCTTCTGCTGTTGTGGTGAATAAAACTAAGATTATTCAAACATGTATCATAGACAAGTGACAACAAAAACGCGGTAAAAAAACGCAACAAATAACGCTGCAAAATCTTCTTTTTGGAAGAAACTTGCTGCCAAGAGAGCAGGTTTTGCTGCAGCAAAAAGGAACATGTGAACATATCCTAAGTGTATGAAAAAATACAACATGAGAATATTAATTGGTAAACTCTTGTGTAATTTATGTATGACCCTGATAAGCAGTGATCTGTGTGTCCTATCTAGTGGCTGCCTAATAAAGCCATTGTTTCCTGTGTTATTTCCTATAATTTACATATACTTACCTATTTAAAGAGAAACTGTCATCAGGATCCAGCATACTAAACTAAAGGTATGGGCATAGAGGTGCTGTTCTACTGATTTATTAGGTACCTTTAGTATAGATATCTGAGACCTATTTTTTGATCATTAAAAGTTTTGCTGCAATAAGCTCTTTGTGGATTGGAGCGGAAACTGTGGGTGGGGTCTTTGGCTCTGCCACGGAACCTCAGCTGCCTCTTGTGTTCATAAAACTGACATCAGAGCATTTCCCCACCCAGCTCCATAGCATAAGATGCAGCTGGGTGGGGAAATGCTCTGACGTCACAGCAGGAGGCGGGACAGCCGGCCAGGGGTGGGGATAAGCATTACCTTGCTCTGCCTGCGTCACCAGCACAGAGAGCAGAGACAGAGCAAGGAGGACGTGATTGGCAGCAGGGAGGCGACACAGAGACACAGGCTACCGCACCAGGGACCGCCCATTTGGCTCCAGATTGTAAGTTTTACTAAACTATCATCTTGGGTTACCGGGCGCCATCAGACATGGGGGACCCCTTATCTAAATGCAGCAGACATGTTGCATTCAGTGCTGCCTTTAGATTCTAATATTCGGGGGGTGACAGGTCCTCTTTAATGTGCACTCTGCACCCCATCTTGACTGGAAAAAAAGCAGAAATGTAGAAATTAGCAAATTTATTAAAAAATAAAAACTGCAACATCACATGGTCATAAGTATTCAGACCCCTTGCTCAGACATTGATATTTAAGTCAAATGTTGTCCATTTTCTTGTGATCCTCCTTGGGATGGTTCTACTCCTTCATTGGAGTCCAGCTGTGTTTAATTAAGCTCATAGGACTTGTTTTCGAAAGGCATATGTGGTGCCCCGGGGTCCGGTAATCACATTACAAGCTTGGAGGCAAGGTATCCACTAGGTGAAGCACACATATAACATATCCCACCGTGGGCCTGTAGGGGGAGCTCTAGCAGCTGAGGTCAGGTCAGTTGCTGACGTCCGTAGAGGTCCCCTAGATATGCAGGTGCAGGGGGCGGAGCTAGTCAGCTGCTGTCAGGAGAGCTGAGGTGACAGTTGAGCAGAAGGAGGAGAGGAAAGTGATCTTGGGGACAGGAGCCCTGTTAGGCCGGTCCAAGGAAACTGACAGTGTGTGGAGCCCATAGTGAGGGCCTGCGGAGGAGAGAAGGAAGATCTGGGAGTGGTAGTAGTGCCAGCAAGCTCAGAATTAAGTATAGTACAGTCACCGGAGACCGAGATTGTAAGGGATTATACACCCAGTGGCCAAATCCGGAGAACGGATAGTTATACACTGCCCCGTTCACTGTAAGGCTAAAGAGACACAGCTGCACTACAGAGCCCAGGAGAGCTAAGTAGAAATACAGCCAAGAGAAGGGTTCATGCTGCTTGTCCTACAGCTAGTACAGAACAGAGAGGGTCACAGCATTGCTTTATGCAGCCAGAGCCAAACGGACACAATCTAAATTGAAAGCCTCAGGACTTGCCTGGCGTGGAAAGATAAGCCCCGCCCTTCGCTCTTACATCAGTGAAGTAATGTAACTACATGACGCAGACAAACACTTGGCACAGGGAGGTCTTGCTGGAAGCAAGTGAGTGATATTATTTGAAACTCAGTGAGGGCTGTGATTCACCAAAGGGGAACAATGTCTGCCTCTGAGTAGGAGGAGGAGAGATGCGGCGATGCCGTTGGAGATGCTGAGAATGTGATACCTCTACTCACCGCTCCCATGCCGTTCAACCTGCTATATGTCCCTGGCGCAAAGTGGCTTCCGCAGTATTCAGGTGCCCCTGATACCCTCAGTGACTTCCATGAGTGGATGAAAGGTGTATTTGAACTGTACCCTATGACACAAGCGCAGCGTGTAACTATGATGGCCAATTGGAAGGTGAAGCTCGGCGGGAGGCAAAAGCTTGATCTAATATTGATAAAGCAACTGTAACACAAGTTTATGCCAAATTAAAAGAAGCTTTTGAGACCTGGACAGCTTCTGAATTGAAAGTTCGGTTCTTTGGATGCAAACAAGGGATGCAGGACAGTGTGCACAGTTATGCTTTAACCCTGCAGGAGGCCCTGATGGCTATGAAACAGGCTGACCTTGATAGTGCACCAAATGAGAGCCAAATGTTGAGGACCCAGTTTATTGAGGGCTTACGAGACTCCATTACTCGGGTCCAAAAGCGGACCCTGTCTTCGGTTCTTCGGTTGCTAAAGGAAGACCGAGATTGCAGCCCTGTGCCCTCACCACAAGTGGCAACGACCTATTCTACTGAGATGACATCCTCCAGCATACGAGCTCTCGCACCTTTTACCCCAGAAAGCATATGCCTTCAGCTGCAGCAGCTCACTCAAGGGATGGCTGACTTGGCTAAAACTGTGAAAGATATGCAAGGAGACGGATCGTTGAGGAGAATCAGCTTAGCATCAAGCTCCAATGATGTCCCCTGGATGCGTCGGAGGAAGAGTTTCCCCAGCCAAGGCACAGTCACTGACCGCTATGACACCACAGGAAGACCCATTTGTCGCCATTGCGGTGAGGCAGGACAACTTGCTCGATTTTGTCCTTTAAACGAAAAATCCCAGGGGCAGGGGACCACCCCCGGTAGTAGACCTTTCCGGCCCGTCGAACTGGTGTCACCAGTATGTGGGGAGACGACCCATTCTGCCTACAATACTGGACGAAATCCCCATGAACGCTCTACTGGACACCGGGTCACAGATCACCTCAATACCCCATATCCTTTACAAACGTTATTGGGCAGACTCTGATATTACTTATAGTCCGGTTGACAATTTTACTATAGTTGCAAGTAATGGGGGATCTGTACCCCAAGTGGGATTTAAGGAAGTGACTATGAAAGTGGGGCGGGTGGAGTTGTATGATGTAGGTTTGATAATAATAGATGTTGATCGCAAAGCAGAAACCCCAATGGTAACGATAGAAACAAATTAGAAAACAGATGAGTCCTGCACACAAAGAACAGGTCTGTAGGAGCCTGTTCACACCGCCAGCATAATTGTAAACAAAAAGCTAAATGCGACCAAAAACAACAGTACACGGCAGTAAAAGTATTAAAATGCAAGTGCAGTATAAAAATAGTATAACAAATACAGGGTACTTAGTCCATCCGTTTTTTTGCGCAAAAAAAGTTATTTCAAGCCACGTCACTAACTTCAAAGTGTACCCATCTCTGACGCGGTCCTAACTGTTGTATTAAAAACCTGACTAGTGTATATACTTACTAGTAAGCAGGAGCCAGCAAGACCAGTGTCTGAAATGGACTGAAGGCGACAATTGTAATTGACAAATGTTTGTCAGAGGTTATTGTGTTGTTACAACAGGACGCTGAACATGCCAACTTCAGACAGCAAAGGACTCTGCAGCGGGAGATCCGGGTTCTGGTCCAAAAACAACAGGTAGAGCTGTCTGGAGGTGAGATCGGCAGTGTAAGTGTAAGTGACCCTATCCCCATTGTAGTACCTCGGCGGAGTGAAATGTTAATCTGGTGTAGGCTGGCTGTGGGCCTTAAAGGGCAAAATTACCAGGCATTGGTAGAACCTGTGTATTCGGATAGCCGGTCCACCGTCCTAGCAGCCAGGGGTGTAGTTGATGTCCGCAACGGGAGGGTATCTGTACGCATTTTGAACTATGGGGAGGAAGAGATTAAGCTACCCCGGTATGCTACTATTGCTAAATTATATGTGGCATCCCAGGGGTTAATGTGCCACAGTAACATCACACAGGTTCCCTCCCCACAACACACTGACTTACACTAGCACCTCTGGGCCAGGAGGGGGAGCTCAACATGCTTTCTTAAATACTCCAGGTCCACAGGAAGTAGTGAGTTCAGTACGAGGCAGTACTGTGAAGAGAGAGAGATTGTGGTGTAAAGGGGCTGCGTCAGGCTTCTCCACAATCTGCTCACGATTCCAGGCCTAGTTAGCATCTGAGGATAGGAGAAATAAGGACAGAGGAACACATCTGGGAGCTTGAGCGCCATCATCACTCGCCCCAGAAGAGCGCACAGAACGGACACCGGATCCGACACTGTGACTGACACACACAGCACAGTGAATCCAGGAGTAGTGGAGTCTGTAGACCACCACAGTACCAGAGCAAAGCAACACGGCGGGGTCAGTACAACACAGAAGACTCAAGTTGCCTAGCCAAGTGGTACCAGCAGAAAGAGAGAGAGAGAGTGAGACAGTGCCAGCAGCTAAGCTAGACGCAGCAGCAGGGACACACACACAGCGCAACACGAGGAAGCTGAGGACCCGGACAGGGTGGGAGAAACCCGGCCCCAGTACAGACTCCGCGGACTATAATCTGCAACAACATCGCAGTAAAGCTTTGGGAACTACAGAAACGTGAGTGTGTGTTCATTAACCCGTCTCCACTATCAACCCCTACTATTACATCACAATAGACTATAACAACCACTGCCCCGGGGACCTTGCTTCTACCCACGGAGAGCAGTACCATCTAAGCTGCCAAACATCACCCCGGAGGTTCTGCAGCAGCGGTGGTACCCCATACTAACCACACATCGTGGGTGGCGTCACGATAAACTCTATCCCCTGTACATATCCCCCTTTTACTTGCCAGGGCCCGGGACACGGTCCGGATCAGGACCTCTGTGACATCCCCCACAGCAACGCGGTCCGATACCGAGTACCCCCGTCCCAGTGGGCTCGACATATATACAGTTGATAACAGCACAATTACCGCTGTGGAGCCTTTAGACTTGCTCGACCCGGCTGAGGTCAACAGCTCAAAAGAAAAGTTAGAAGATTGGTGTCAGCAGTTGCACGTCGGCACCAACTCAACACCCTTACACCATAAGCGTGGAGTATACCGGGTAGAGAATTTACACAGATTTTTAGCAAGGATCCATTAGACTTTGGGCAGGCAAAGGGAGTACAGCATTGTATACCAACCGGGGATCACCCACCTGTCAAGGAAAGGTACAGGCCTATACCACCAACACATTACCAATGCGCAAAAGAGATGTTACGGGAAATGAAGGAGGCTGGGGTGATTAGAGATAGTTGTAGCCCATGGGCAGCTCCACTAGTCCTAGTGAAGAAAAAGGATGGGACATGAGGATGTGTGTAGATTATAGACAGATCAATCGCATTACACACAAAGACGCATAACCATTACTTAGCATAGAGGAGTCATTAGCCGCTTTGAGAACAGCTAACTATTTCTACACTCTTGATCTCACCAGTAGGTACTGGCAGGTCTCTGTAGCAGAGGCTGACCGGGAAAAGACCACCTTTACGACACCTATGGGCCTAAATGAATTCAACTGTATGCCGTTCGGACTCTGCAATGCCCCGGGAACATTCCAGAGGCTTATGGAATGCTGCTTGGGTCACCTGAACTTTGAGACCGTGTTGTTGTACCTAGACGACGTCATCATATACACGAAGACATGCGAGGACCACCTGAAGCATCTAGCTTAAGTCTTCGAGGCGCTGTCCAAGTTTGGCCTGAAGGTGAAACCATCAAAGTGTCATCTCTTCAAACCTAAGGTACAGTACCTAGGCCATATAGTAAGCGCACAGGGTGTGACTCCAGATCCGAAGAAGATCACTGCCATCCAAAGTTGGCCAAAACCTAACACCCTCAAGGAACTGCAGCAGTTCCTAGGGCTGGTAGGCTATTACCGCCGGTTCATCAGAGGCTTTACCCAAATGGCCGAACCCCTGCAGAATCTTCTAGTGGGTCAGACCCAGAAAGCTAGGGGCCCAAGTCCGGCTGTCAAGTGGGGAACCGAGGAGGAAGACTCGCTTCAACAGCTGAAGAAAGCATTGACTGGGTAAGAGATCTTGGCTTACCCAGACTACAGCCAACCATTTATCTTATATACAGATGCTAGCAATGTAGGATTGGGGGTTGTACTAGCGCAGAAGCAGAATGGAAAAGAAAATGTAATCACCTATGCCAGCAGGAAACTTAGGCCTACTGAGAGGAGTTCTGATAACTATAGCTCATTCAAGCTTGAATTCCTAGCCGTAGTGTGGGCTGTGACGGAATGATTTAAGCATTATCTGGCAGCTGCTAAATTCACGGTTTATACCGACAATAATCCCCTGAATCACTTAGAAAATGCTAAGCTAGGTGCGATGGAACAACAAGGGATGGCCAGACTATCTAACTATAGCTTCACCATCAAGTACAGAGCGGGCAAAAGAATGCCAACGCTGATGCTTTATCTAGAATGCCCCATCTTCAGGATGATGGAGAAGACTTGGATGAGTTGGAAGAGGTAGAGTTGTCGGCCTTCCACCGTAAGCATGTGTCCCAATGCTCTTATGAAGTGAGTGACCAGCGACCCTGGAGGCAGGAGGTTACCATAGATCCGTTGCCTTATCACAACTGGGCTGAGATGCAAGATGGTGATCCGGCATTGAATCTGGTCAAAGACTTACTGCAACAAGCAGGGGCACACCCAAGCCCAGATGCCCCAGTGGAGGCATTGCAGCTCTGGAAGGATAAAGAAAGGTTATTTATCTATGCCGGTAAACTATGCCGACGGCATATTAACCGAAGAACTCAAGAACTAGTATGCAGATAGTGATCCCAAGAAAGGACGCCCGGATGGTTCTGGAAGCCTATCACGATAGGGCCGGACACTTCGGCTAGAAGAAGCTGGAGGCCCTGCTGCAGGAAAGATTTTATTGGATTGGAATGAGACCAACCATTGAGGCCTGGTGCAGGAACTGTGGCCCATGTTAGTATTCGCAGGAAAGATCGTGATAGCCAGAGGGCTCCACTACAACCTATTGTCACTACGAAGCCCCTGGAGTTGGTTGCTTCGGATCACGTGAAATTGACCCCAAGTCGATCCGGCTATGTCTACGCCCTCACGATTGTGGACCACTTCTCTCGATTATTGATAGTGGTGCC
Organism: Allobates femoralis; assembly: GCA_033576535.1. Lineage (NCBI taxonomy): Eukaryota > Metazoa > Chordata > Amphibia > Anura > Aromobatidae > Allobates > Allobates femoralis. Next base: position 136,036,959 of record JARQOC010000005.1, on the reverse strand, counting down.
TGTGAAAGATCACACGGCAAGAACCGCCACTCAAGCCTTTCAAATGTACTTCTGTAGGCCTCATGATTACCCGGAGCAGGTATTAACTGATCAAGGTCCGACCTTTGAAGCGGAAGTGTTTCAGGAATTCTGCAATCTTTATGGGTGTAAGAAGATCCGGACTACACCTTATCATCCGCAGACAACGGTTTATGTGAAAAAATTAACTGAATTGTCATGGATTTGCTGCAGACCCTTCCAATAGAAGAAAGGAACATGTGGCTGGAAAAGCTGCTAGATCTAGAGGATATGTATAATATTCCAGTAAATTCCACCAATTTCAGTACTGCTTACCTAATGAGAGGTAGACCTGGTAAGCTGCGCATTGACCTTGAAATGGGGGTATTGCCCCTGAAAGTAACCTCCAGGAGATGGACTATGATGCTGAGCATCAACAGAAGTATCGCCAGGTACAAGAATGTGTGGAGAGAAATCTGGCTCAGGCTCGGGAAAAGCAAGAGAGGGTCTACAACCAAAATGCGCCAGCCGGCCCTCTGGAACCAGGAGAGCAGGTCCTAAAGCGGAAACGGCGGATCCACAAATTAGATGACCAATGGGAGGCCGAGCCCTACACTGTGATGCCGTCTCATCTTGATCCTCAAAAGGTTTACTTGATAAGCCGGGATGGGGGAGAAACCTCAGCTACTGTCTCCCGAGACCATTTGAAACGATGTCCTGAATAGCTAAGGAGTCCTGAACTAGGCTTGTACCATGCTGGGTGACCTCGGTGCTTCAGATTGGCTTCAGATTGACGGAGCCATTATGGTTCCAGTGCTCACTTTCTCTATGCCAGTGACTGATCCACCCACCAGGACCTTACGGGCTGAAGACTTTGATGAATATGACACCCCTCATGCTATAGAGGAACCTGTCAGTCCCCGGATGAGTCAGAGTGTACCTGTTATTCCAGTAGAATCACAAGCACTAAACAATAGTGTACCCTCACCACACATAGCTGATACTGATGCAGATTTAAATACCCAGACAGAAGCAGGGGTATTGCGTAGGTCAATGCGTAGCAACAAAGGTCGGGTTCCAGCTTGGTATAGAGATGATTAGCCCCGGGAGAGGGAAGTAAAGTTTGTAATGTAAATAGTGTAAATATTCTTTTTAGTTAGAAAAGTTAATGTACCCTTGTAAATGTTTGGAGAATATTGTTTTTTTATATGACTTTTAGCAGCCCGGTGGTGATAAGGACACTGGAGTGTCAATGCAAAAAGATTACCACCGGGGCTGCACGAGCAAACTAGCCTGTCAGGCTGGGTAAATGTAAAGACTTTTGTTACTTTTTGAACTTTTATTCTTTTTGTTGGACTGCTTTTCAAGTAACTTTGCTTGGTTTTTGTAACTGTTATTAATTCTTGTTATGCTATGTGATATTTTTATATGTTTTCTCAGTACGGGAGTACTGAAATCAACCAAGGGGAAAGTGGGGCGCCCCGGGGTCCGGTAATCACATTACAAGCTTAGAGGCAAGGTATCCACTAGGTGAAGCACACATATAACATATCCCAACATGGGCCTATAGGGGGAGCTCTAACAGCTGAGGTCAGGTCAGTTGCTGATGTCAGTACAGGTCCCCTAGATATGCAGGTGCAGGGGGCGGAGCTAGTCAGTTCCTGTCAGGAGAGCTGAGGTGACAGTTGAGCAGAGCAGAAGGAGGAGAGGAAAGTGATCTTGTGGACAGGAGCCGTGTTAGGCCGGTCCAAGGAAACCGACAGTGTGTGGAGCCCATAGTGAGGGCCTGCGGAGGAAAGAAGGAAGATCTGGGAGTGGTAGTAGTGCCAGCAAGCCCAGAATTAAGTATAGTACAGTCACCGGAGACCGAGATTGTAAGGGATTATCCGGAGAACGGATAGTTATACACCGCCCCGTTCACTGCAAAGCTAAAGAGACACAGCCGCACTACAGAGCCCAGGAGAGCTAAGTAAAAATACAGCCAAGAGAAGGGTTCATGCTGCTTGTCCTACAGCTAGTACAGAACAGAGAGGGTCACAGAATTGCTTTATGCAGCCAGGGCCAAACGGACACAATCTAAAAGGAAAGCCTCAGGACTTGCCTGGCGTGGAAAGCCTAAAATTACCTCCAAGCTCCGGACCCAGTGAACTTTAGAAAACAGTACCCGGTACTACCTGAGTTCCACCATTAAAGGTAAAGAAAAGACTTTTACTCTTGTGTCTCCACATCATTGTTTGAGCTAATTCCTGCATCCCCATCAACACCAATAACAATTATTATCACCAGCTCAGGGATCATCCTAGCCCTACCTGTGGAGGGTTTATCACCCTGTTGCATCCCAACATCATCCCCTGAAGCTGAGATTAGCAGCGGTGGTCATACCCGGCTGCATCCCACAGGTGGCGTCACTGACAAATTCTTATTTGTATTTTTAATTGCGGTCCCTCCAGGGCCACGGAACCGGTCCACGGCCACCACCGTGACACCCCCCTGTAAGCAGAGAATAAGGACCAGTCCTGAGTAACCTATAGCCCTGAGGGCAATATACACACACCTGTCTATATAAGACCTCACAGCTCACAGTGCATGTCAGACCAAATGAGAATGATGAGTTCAAAGGAACTGGCCAAGGAGCTCAAGGTTCCTAAGAACACAGTGGCCTCCATAATTCTTATATGGAAGAAGTTTGGGACCATCAGAAGTTTTCCTAGACCTGGCCGTCCAGCCAAACTGAGCAATCATGGGAGGAGAGCCTTGGTGAAAGAGGCTCTAGAGATGCAGTAGGGAAATGAGAGAAAGTTCCACTAAGTCAACTATCTATGCAGCCCTCCACCAGTCTGGCCTTTATGGCAGAGTGGCCCTATTAAAGGCTCTCGTCAGTGCAATACATATGAAAGCCAGCATAGAGTTTGCAAAAAAACACATGAAGGACTCCTAGACCATGAGAAATAAGATTCTCTGGTCTGATCAGATGAAGATAGAACTTTTTGGTGATAATTCTAAGTGGTATGTGTGGATAAAACCAAGCACTGCTCATCACCTGCCAAACACAATCCCAACAGTGCCACATGCTGGTGACAGCATCATGCTATGAGGGTATTTTTCAGCTGCAGAGAAAGGATGACTGGTTGGAATTGAAGGAAACATAAATGTGGACAAGTGCAGAGATATCCTGAATGAAAATCTCTTTCAAAGTGCTCTGGACCTCAGACTTGGCTGAAGGTTCACCTTCCAAAACAATGACACTAAGCACACAGCTAAAATAACAAAGGAGTGGCTTCAGAACAACTCTATGGACCATTATTGACTGGCCAAATTGAGGATCTCTAGAGAGACCTGAAAATGGCTGTCCACCAAAGTTCACCATCCAACCTGATGGAACTGGAGAGGATCTGCAAAGAAGAACGGCAGAGGATCCCCAAATCCAGGTGTGAAAAACTTCTTGCATCATTCCCAAGAAGACTCATGGCTGTACTAGTGCAAAAGAGTGATTCTACTCAATACTGATCAAAGGGTCTGAATAGTTATGACCATGTGATGTTTCGCTTTTTCTCTAATAATACATTTGCAAAACTTTCTACATTTCTGTTTCTTTCAGTCAAGATGGGGTGCAGAGTGTACATTAATGAGAAAAAAGTGAACTTTTTTGAATTTACCAAATGGCGGCAATGAAACAGAGAGTGAAAAATTTAAAGGGGTCTGAATACTTTCCATACCCGCTGTATATAACAGGAGGAAGGACATTAATATAAAATGAAGGAAGAGAGGGGGGCAATTTGTAAATCTTTATAGGATTTATAATGCTACATGAGGCCCATACATCTGATCAAAATGCACGGGGGGGAGGGGATCCCAAGTCCAGATTTCGCACCTGGGCCCGCTCTACTTACGCCACTGGCGGTAGACTTTGCAATACCCTAGTCATGCCCTGATGCATGAAGAGTTTATTGCACATAAACATCTAAAGATCATGAAAGAACAACCAGGCTATGGATTTCTATACTAAAGGTCTCTAATAAATAACTCAGTGGAGGAGCACCTTGATGTTCTTAGTTGAATATGCCTGATATTATTACCGTATATACTCGTATATAAGCCGACTTTTTCAGCCCAAAAATTGGGCTGAAAAGTCCCCCTTCGGCTTATACGCGAGTCATATACTGTGTGGTGTGGTGGGGGCAGTGTCCGGGCACAGGAGGAGGCGGGGGGAGGCTGCAGAATGAGCGGCACGTCACGTGGTGCCGCTCATTAATTATGCATGGGGAGCAGCGCATAGTACATTGCTGCTCCCCTGCACAATATAGCCTCCCCCGCTGCCTCCCCGCCCCATGTATACAGAGGCCCCCCAGCAGGGGTAATCTCACCCCCTCGGCTCGGTCTGCAGGCACCCGGGTCCCCCAGCTGCTCCGTCTGCGTGCGCGGCTTCTAATACCGGCCTCTTTCCCGCACTTCCTGTTTAATGCGATCATGTGACCGCGGTGAGAGAGGGGGTGAGATTACCCCTGCTGGGGCTGTATTAACCCTGTGGGGGGCCTGAATTACCCTGTGGGGGCCTGAATTACCCCTGCTGGGGCTATATTACCCCTGTGGGGGGCCTGAATTACCCCTGTGGGGGCCTGCAATTACCCTGCTGGGGCTGTATTACCCCTGTGGGGGCCTGAATTACCCCTGCTGGGGCTGTATTACCCCTGTGGGGGGCCTGAATTACCCCTGTGGGGGGCCTGAATTACCCCTGCTGGGGCTGTATTACCCTGTGGGGGGCCTGAATTACCCCTGCTGGGGCTGTATTACCCCTGTGGGGGGCCTGAATTACCCCTGCTGGGGCTGTATTACCCCTGTGGGGGGCCTGAATTACCCCTGTGGGGGGCCTGAATTACCCCTGCTGGGGCTGTATTACCCCTGTGGGGGGCCTGAATTACCCCTGCTGGGGCTGTATTACCCCTGTGGGGGGCCTGAATTACCCCTGCTGGGGCTGTATTACCCCTGTGGGGGGCCTGAATTACCCCTGCTGGGGCTGTATTACCCCTGTGGGGGGCCTGAATTACCCCTGCTGGGGCTGTATTACCCCTGTGGGGGGCCTGAATTACCCTGTGGGGGGCCTGAATTACCCCTGCTGGGGCTGTATTACCCCTGTGGGGGGCCTGAATTACCCCTGCTGGGGCTGTATTACCCTGTGGGGGGCCTGAATTACCCCTGCTGGGGCTGTATTACCCCTGTGGGGGGCCTGAATTACCCCTGCTGGGGCTGTATTACCCCTGCTGGGGCTGTATTACCCCTGTGGGGGGCCTGAATTACCCCTGTGGGGGGCCTGAATTACCCCTGCTGGGGCTGTATTAACCCTGTGGGGGGCCTGAATTACCCCTGTGGGGGGCCTGAATTACCCCTGTGGGGGGGGGGCCTGCATTACCCCTGTGGGGGGGCCTGCATTACCCCTGTGGGGGGTTTGTATTACCCCTGTGGTGGGCCTGCATTACCCCTGTGGTGGGCCTGCATTACCCCTGTGGTGGGCCTGCATTACCCCTGCGGGGGGACCTGCATTACCCCTGCGGGGGGACCTGCATTACCCCTGCGGGGGGGCCTGTATTACCCCTACGGGTGGGCCTGTATTACCCCTGCGGGGGGGCCTGTATTACCCCTGCGGGGGGGCCTGTATTACCCCTGCGGGGGGGCCTGTATTACCCCTGCGGGGGGGCCTGTATTGCCCCTGCTTGGGGGCCTGTATTACCCCTGCTGGCGGCAACTGTATACTAGTTATGGCTGCTATATACAGGGATGGTGGGCTACATACCAGTGATAGGGGGCTTTATAACAGGACGGTGGTCTGCTGCATTGGTAGTTTACTGTTTCTATTTAAAATAAAAGTTCAACATTTTATTCGTATCTATTTTCATTTTTAAAATTTTTCAGTACCGGTAGCTGCTGCATTGTCCACCCTAGGCTTATACGCGAGTCAATAGGTTTTCCCTGTTTTTGGGGGCAAAAGTAGGGGGGTCGGCTTATACACGGGTCGGCTTATACACGAGTATATACGGTATATTATATTAGTCAGATGTGAATTTTCTTCCATCTTTAGGGATGCCAATCATGTCAATATTGTTTACTGCTACTACAGTAAAGATACCTTAGTCCTGTTCTCCTGCCAGTTCATACTTATTGCATATTCAGCAGGTGAAAGCTTCTCCTCAGTTATGGAGATTGATCAGGCTATTTGCAGGTCCTGTATGATAGAAAAGCTGCTTCATCTCATTACTATAGTTTTTCATGTCTGCACTAAAGACATTAATAATCTGTTTTTCTTTTATATCTCCTTTTCTTCAAAGTTGTCATAATTTTCACTGTAAAATATCTTTCTAAATATGCAGAATAACCTAGTATACAATATTTCTACAGTGGATCTTTGCACATGTGTATTGACTATTCTTTTCTACATTCAAACATGTCTTTTATGAATCACGAAAATTTCTAAATAAAAATAAAATAAAAATGTATGCCAGGGTTTCTCCAGTTTCAGGCAGGAGTCAAATTATTTCTGTTACTAATGTGAAGTCTTGTCAATGTGCACATTTTTCTCAGACTGATGAACCAGATCTTGACTAATGATGTTTACTCTGGATCTGTTCATGTGTGCGGTACAAAGTGATCAAACACATGAAGCTATCAAGGTAATATATCAACTCGAAGAACTCTTTAGTTATATATATGTGCTGCTGTCTCTGAAATATTGCACAGTAGTAAAACAGAAAATTATGTGCCCAGTAAGGCCGGCTCCACACTGCGGCATGATCCGGTCCGGTTCTGTCCGGGATGCCCCTGACAGCCGTGGACCGGATCAGCACACAGGACTGGGGGGCTAATATGCCCTCCGGTCCTGTGTGCAGCGCACGCAGCTGCAGGCGCTGACAGGTCAGGACCGCGGCCCCCGTGGTCCTGACTTATCAGCCGCAGGAACTGCGTGCACTGCACACAGGACCAGAGGGCATAATAGCCCCCAGTCCTGTGTGCTGATCCGGTCCGCGGCTGTCATGGGCATCCCGGACAGAACCGGACCGGATCATGCCGCAGTGTGAAGCGGCCCTAATACAGGGTTATGTCTGTAAAATGTATAATGGGTCCTCATCTGGTGGCTCAGGAGCCACATGTGGCTCACAGGGACTTGACATGTGGCTCATAGCTTTCTGCTTGGTACATTTTTTGCATTAGGTCTAGCAAACAACCAGATTGTGATTTTTGAGAGTAGCACTGCTCATAAGAGAATGTACTGGCCTTGGAATAAAATAATACTCCCAGTCAGAGGAGGTGTTTTATAGCACCACTCCAGTAGGCATTTTAAATGTAAGTCTCCTGACCCCAGCATTATACTTGTCCTGTGGTGTCTTCATCCTTTTTTGGCAGCACTACAGTCTCATAGTGCCATCTTGTGCCCGTAACGTCTAACTGGCTGGAAGTCAGAACCTGCATTGCAAATGGTCGATTCAACTCAGTAAGAGCCAGAACGAGGATCTCATAGACTTTCATTTAGTTGTGACCCCTGACGCGTTCCATGAAACACCGGATCTGTCGTCAGGTCACAAATTGCCAGAGACCAAATGGAACAACGCTGGAAAAAGATGATGGTGGCATATGATGGAGGAAGGAGACTTTAATTTAAAGCACCACTGCACCGCTGAAAAAAAAACTGATAGACTGATGCTTTAAGACACTTGTGATGGTGCGGTGGGAGGGCCTGATACAAGAATACCAACATGTAGATAGAATGGGAACCTCCTGATCTGGAAATACTGTCTTAGTGTGAAGTCTATGGTGAAGCCTTGGCTGTCATGGCTGTCATGAAGGCTTGGGCTGTTACTACTGTGGGAAAGAGGAAACCAGGAACTAGACATCACTACTTAGGTCAATAAAGATGGGGGGGCTGGAAGTGTCACTCAAGCCTTTGTTGGAACTGAATGTGGCTCTCTAAGTAACAAGGGTTGTAGACCAATGATGTATGATATGTAGTGCAGCCTTGACAGGGTCTTAAAGGGTGTGTATTACCCCCCAGTTAGTGCTAGTATGCACTCAGAATGGGCAGGAGAATTTTCCTCCTTGGTTCGCTCATTATACTTCTGTGTTACCAACATAGTGAGCAGCAGTCACAGAGATGAGCCAGGGAGAACAATGTGCCGTACTAACGCTGTGGATATATATGTGAATAATCTGCGATGCCATATGATGAATGAGACCATAGGGATATATGGATCAGCTGGTGGCTTTATTCAACACGTTTTGTAGCGTCAACCTTGCAGCCGTTACATGCGATATATACTGGTGGCGTGTTCCACAACCTGGCCAGGTGAGCAGCAATAGTTGAATTGTGTATGATATTTTAACGAGGATAAGACCCTATTTGCCCTTCTGTATCTTTTACGGTATTCTCTGTATGAACGCTGTAAGAGCACTGCCAGGCTCAGGCAGTGTTAGTGCGCAGACATGCAGGCTGAGTTCAGGCAGTACTCACTGAGCAATTTGACTCCTCATGGGACCTTGTTCCTGGATGGTCCATCAAACATGGCAGCTACTGAATTTTCCTAATTGAATATTTAAAGTTTTGGTCTTTCTATTTAGTGGACCTAACAACTGCTTTATTAAACTGGAATACTCTGGACTTTTCTTTTTTTCAAACAAGCTCCTATGTAGCGATGTTTATTTATCCTGGTGTTATCTTTATGCACTAGCCTATTTTTGCCCATTTAACACTGTGCCTGACTCTGATAACTGATAGCGGTGTCATCCATAAGAGTCTATATTCACTCTATAAGGCAAAAGACTTCTCCCTAACTTCTGATGAGCCCTTCCTATTAGAAGGGGTGATACGCGTCAAGTCCTTGGAGAAATTTTTTAATTATCTTAGGAACCCACTCCATCAGTGAATTACAGCACCTGAACCCTAAGTTAAGTTGGGTTCAACTGATACTCGCTTACATTGTCTATGGTTCAGACCAGGGCGCAAATAGGGATAGCCACCGTTGAATTGGGGGCACCCAATTGTCTATGGTGAACTACCTCCATGGACAGGAAGGGCATGTCATAGGGTATATTAGGCCCTTTATGATGCTGTAAATTCTTGAAAAATAAATAATGATTTGTGGGTTCCTTACATGTCATTGTCTGTCTGGATCCTTTTAAAATGTGTACAATAAAGTTGTTGTTTTTATTCAAAACTATCCTAGTCTTGGTATTACTCTCATAGCAAACTCACTCTGAGCAAGCAAATGCTGTCAATAAGAAGTGGTTGAGGACTCAAAATTCAAATTGAAGGAGTATAATCGTGCACTTGGCCTTTGGCCAAGATAAGGTTGTGTAGAAACTCCTTCATTTTCAATTGAATTAAAAGTATTTTTCTCAGACACTGTACCACTGAAATGTACAGGGCTAGTATGATTTGTGCAGGGGCTAAGTCCTCTATGGTACGGTACGGCTGGTTTAAAGTTTTCGACTTTGGAAAGTGTGACTATTGTCCCCAACTTAAAGGTGGTGGGGGAAACCCTGCTGCCCTGGATCCCCAACATTTACCTGAACAAATAAGACACCATACTGCGTGACATTGGATATAAAGGCCAAAGCAACCTCGTTTATTAAATAACAACAAACCAAAGTAATATTAACATAACATTAACATATATCAATATGCATTAGCCATGTAACCATCCAAAAGGAGGTGGGTGAATGAAGGTTCCATATCAGTTTATTGTAACAATAGCTCCTCCACAACACCCTCAGCCGCACCATGCTGGCTCTAGGGCACCCAACTGAATATTGTCCATACCAATGTCCCATTGAGACCTGAACCCACTCGGAACCCACTTATAATTCTAGTAGTACCATTGCAGCCCCTAGGGGTCACCCGTCCCTGCACTGTGTTCCTTCCAATTTTGTCCATGCAATCCACCACCTTCTAAGCCCCCCTCTTTCCTCAACAGCAAGTGTGCATGACAGCTTATGCATGCAAGCCCTGCCACAAACACAAAGCTTTTTCGATACCTTAAAACAAACTCAAAGCCCAGATAATTATGCCAACTCTGTTCAAATGAACTCCATCAGATCTAAAAAATTCCCTAGAAGTGAAATCCCGATGGCTGTTCACCACCCCACCAAGCTGCACAGTAAAACTAGATATCTCTCGATTAACTTTAATGCAAGCCTTATTGACCCTATCCAATGACCGCGAGTGCTTCTATGTAAGATGCACCACAATATCCGACCAAACCACAATCATACCCGGGTAAAATTACAAAAGCTGAAGAAAATCACACTTAATATAACCCTGGAAATCCCTGGAAGCCCAAGAGCCAAAGTCATTCCAACTTGCGTGCAACACTAGGATGTCAGGTGGTCTATCAAAAGCAATATGAAACTGTAATTCGGGCATTACCATACCCCAGAGCATACTCCTAACTCCCATGAGTGTACCTACACAACCTCTCTGGCGATACCCAACTGTCGTCAAACCAGCCTCACATTGGTCCAGAGGGGACTCCAATAAATATAGGAATGTCTTAATACCCAAACTAATAGAGGGACTCCTGAAATACATAGATGTAACCATGATAGGGGGAGTTGGGATAGTTGAGGGTAGAAGGCATTAAGTGGTATCCTTAAAGAATTACAATCCACAAACATCTTCGGCTCACAAATGTGGTCTGATTTAGGACTGATATCGCACCGACTTCCAACTGCCAATCTTGCGCACCTAAATCCTAATGAGCTGCTTCCTTAGCAGCTCCAATTTGAAAGGAATGTGATGCATAATCTGCTCCATTGAAACCTCACTTACTCAATAGTGCTGAAATATACATGCAAACTGGTAAACCGATAACACTAACCCATCCTGAAACATTAAAAGATCCCAGGACGGTCACTTCTCATTTCCAAAACAAAGAAACTCATCCTGCCAGCCCTTCCACTCTCCAAATCTCAACTACACAAACCTTACCATACTGATCAGTTTTTGACCATCTCAAATAGTACCGCACTACCTCTGCTACACAATCGACATCTTGGAATAACAAACCACCTTCGCACCTCAAATTCCAGTTCACCAAATTGATTACCTGAAAGGCTCCAAAGAAGGCCAGAACAAGCCCTGCACCAAACAGTTGGCACTCATGCTCTGACTTACACACCTACATGCAACTAAGCAACAGACCCAAAAGGAAAATGAGATGGGACGTCACCAATCCTTTCTAACATATCTTGTCCGATACACTGTTAGTGCTTGCTGCACCAAAATTCTTTTTTAACATCATTTCGGCCCATTAGCTTAAAGAAAAAATGTCAAACCTGCCATTCTGCTGGGAATAGCAGCACCAAACACACTTTCCTGAAAGTACTAATCATATAGAGCAACAAGTGAACCCAATCATCCTCAGAAACTTGTCCTCCAGTCAACACCACAAGCTCCTGTCACTGGCACCAAGCCAATACATACCTCATCCACATGCTGGAAGTAACCAAATTTCTAACCAACTCCACTGCTGAACTCAAATTAGATCCAACATCCGATGGGACCATATGGTTGCTTGCTGCTGTGCATCCGGCACCAGCTCTCAGAACCGATCCCACTGGAATCAAGACTAAGCATCAGCCATGGAGTTGTGTACACTTGATATCTGGGCAGCACAAAACCAGACAGTCATGTTCAAACACCTCAGGACCAGATGACACAATAAAGCTACAACCAGCAGCAACCTAGCCGACATGCTATTAATACACTGTGCTACACCCAAGTTGTCACACACAAAATGCACCTTCTTATTACTCATTTTGGGTTCTCAAACTTCCAATCATACAGCAGTGGAAAACAGCTCTAGCAAGACCAAGCTTTTATCCAGACCCGCCACTTCTCCATGCGTCAATCCGCAATACGAGAGATGGTCTTCAAAATAGGCTCCAAAACCATCTGTGCTTGATGTATCAGTATAGCAAACCAATTCCTCATTATTCACCAATGGTTTCAAGTAAATTGAGCATCTATTATGTGAAAACAAAAGCTCAGCCCAAATCTTCAAGTCATCCCTTTGTTTCTTATTCATTTGAACAAAATGCAAAGGGTGCTTTACTCCAGCTGTCGCATGTGCCATCCTGCGCAAAAAACTCTCCCCATTGGCAATATTCTGCAAGCGAAATTAAGGTTACCTAAAAACATCTGTAACTGCCAGAGTCGCAGCTTCTTAGCCATCAAGGTCTCCTTTACGCCAACCTTCAAGTCCAATAGCTTATCAGCTGGCGGACAGCATTTCATCTGAGTCAATCTCAATCCCCAAAAAACTTTATCACTGTCGATAGATCATTGATTTTTCACCATGGAATGCCAAAACCCTGTGCTGACTGCTCCACTGTCCTTAACAACAATGAACAAATTGAGCATCCCGCTAGTCCAATGCAAAGGATGTCATCCAAATAATGTAAGATCGAATCTAAACCCAACTCCTCTACTACTCACTCAATAAAACAGTTAAACGTTTCAAAATAACCACGCAAAATTGAAAACCTCAAAGGTAAACAACTATCAACATAAAATTGTTATTCAAAAAACATCCGAACAAATAAAAAACTGTCAGGATGCACTGAAAGCAAATATGTTTTGGCCACAAGAGCTCCCTTTCCTAGCTTACGCACCCACTCCACTGCCTTATCAAAATGTACATAAGAAACTGAAACTAGTTCTCGATCTATACCAGCACTAACCAAAGTGCCCAAGGGATACAATAAATCAACCTAAATGTATTAGACTCCTTTGAAACAACACCCAAAAGAGAAACAGATAAATCCTGCAAAGGCGGGCAGGCAAAAAGTCCAGCCATTCTACCTAGTCCAGCCATTCCTTCTGCAACTTGTCCCTGACAACTTCCTTGTGCATGCAGGCAGACCTTACATTTTTTGGTTGCATAATACATGGGTTCCTCAACAACGGTATTCGAAAACCAAAACTGAATTGATCGCACATCAAGCCTGCTGTCTCCTTATCAGGGTATCTACTTAGAAACTGTAACATATGATCCACACTCACATGTGTCGTCTCTTTGTTGTAGCCTCGCTGCCCTTTTCCTTTCCTTCCCTTTCTTAAAACATTTGGCATGTCTGTGAGACCCCCCCCCACATCCAAAGCATTCATGCTTAGATTTACATCCAAAACGACATTCGTTTTCATGAAACTACCTGTACATACATTTTTTTGTCCCTCATGAGGTCAATAGCACCCACCTGGAAAGGATTGCGAAATTGACTTTGGGGCTGCCATTAAGCATATCCATAAACTTACCTCCTTATGGTACCGCTGCTCGTTCAACTGATTTCTCTGCCTGACTTGTAAACCTCCCCAGTTGAGTCCAAGTAATAAAACAATACGGGACAATTATCGGGCGCCTTCTCACCATTGGACCCTGGTCTTTTTTCCTGGAATGATTAATTCAGAAGGGCCATGCAGGCCCCGCTGACGCAGGCCACCAAAAGTCTGCTAAGTGTCTCTCCCTGACAGGTCCTGTGGGTCTGCCTAGGCCATACTTCAGTGTTCGCTGCGTAGACACTTGACCACGCTGCCTACGTTATCACACTAACCCTGTACCTCAACCCAGAAGAGAAGGGGTCACCGATGTTAATCACTGTTACCAGGTCAATAGTGCAGATTTTTCCTAGAGAGACAGGCTGACAGTGCAGGCCAAAGTACTGCTAATGACTCTGAAGGGTCCCCATTGGGGCTCCAGACCCTGCACCTTGCACAAGGAGTGATTTCTGGACTTAGTCTCTCTGGAGGATGGGACCTCCTCTAACAATTGGTCTGGAGCCATGGCTGACCTCTCTGCTCTGCCATTGATCTCATTTCCTGGAGCAAAGCTTCTATCCTATCCATGATGTAAGTATAGCAGCTTTCTTGACCCCATCTTATATACCCTCCATATCAGAATGTCCCCTTAGTCAATGAAAAAAGAAGCCTAGAACTCTCTGCTTCTTTACTCCTTCCCTAACTTTCCCGCATAAAATCTCCCAGACATTAAACCTTGATATGCCCAACCAGGCCTAACATCCTTCCTCAGTCATGGAGCCCTCCCCAAAGCCTCTTTGGGGTGAGCAGTGTGGGCTGTTGCTTTACACTTTGTACAATCTGTCTTTTCATCTTTTCTCCGTTATAAGCCAAGCACCGCATGTCTTGTAATAAGGAACCTGAGCAATCATCTGGAATTTACATAAGTACGACATCAAGTGTTTATTTCCTCTGTGACACCATCACATGGAAAATTAAGTATTACACAATCATTATTGAAATCAATGGGACATCGATAAAATGCAGATATTCTGCATCTTTCATAACAAAAGATAAACATTTTGGCTGCTCTCAGCTCCCTAGGGCACAAATGAGGGGCTCCTTTCTATTAATCTCTTGTTTCCATAATTGCCATAATAAATTGCTGCATGCAATGATAAATAATTTTGAGTATTGACAGATTGATCACAGTATTGAAGCAAACAAAATATGGAAATTTCATCAAGAACACTAATTTAAATCCTCTACAAATCTACTAGACGCAAAAACAAAATTGTGGCTTGGACGCATGGCACAGAGCTCCTGAGTCTGCGAGAACTTCATAGGGGTTAGTGCCCCTTCTGGAAGTGAGATAATAAAATCTGATACTAGATTCAATGATGGAGCGTGCAGAGAAACGAACATGTATGATACATTAGGATGACACTGTTCAGAATTACTATTCTCACAGAACAACATAGAGAAGAGATTTTTCTTAAATTTTACCTGGAAGGATAATTACTATTTAAAGAGAACCAACCAGCAGGTTTTAGGGCTATAAAGTGAAGCCATTATCTTACTGCCTCTGGGATACTGAGTGCAATCATATCTTTACTTCAATGATTACATGTATGATTGCTGAGATAAATGTTATAGAAGTCCTTAGAAAGTGTGCAGCAGGGGGACGCAGTGTGCAGCAAGAGGAGCTGGGTTTCTATGTATTATTGCCCTGTTTTCTCTATGCCAAATCCTTCCCCCTCCCTCTCTCCCTCTCCCTCCCTCCATCTCCCTGCTTTTGATTGTCACAAGCAGGAGAAGCCCCCGTCCCCTCCAGTCTGTACACATCCTGATTTGTCTTCTCTCACAGACCGGGACAGATCCCTGCTATTGTCATCACAGATGACAGATCTCAGATGGGATCTGTCTATGGAGCAAGCTGGGAGTTGTAGTGTCTTATACCAAGTCGTATCAATCCCCTAGTAAATTACATCTTATAGACCCAAACTATAGCAATTTATGTTGGAGGGAATGTGGAGAAATTGGTTCAATTAAGCATATCTTCTGGTACTGTCCAAAATTAAAAAAAGTTTGGTTGGAAGGCCAGTCATTGATAAATCTAGTTTTAAATATCAGTATCACTCTCTGCATGAATTTAGCCCTGCTTTTGTTAGGATTACAAGACATTCCTAGAATGAAGAGATTCTTGGTTTTACACATAACGTTATTAGCTAAAAACCTAATCGCTTCTCTTCAGAAGAGAAAAGATTCCCCTTGCTTGGGAAATCTAATGGATAGACTTTCTACTCACAATATGTATGAGTACTTGCTCTTAGAAATTCTAATAAAAACAAATATATGGAGAAATGGTCTTCATGAATTTCCAGATACGATTCATCGTTGGCATTGGACATAGATTAACAATTGTATCATTTATAGTATATTAAATTTAATTTGGATAGGTTCCTTCACTTAAATAACAATTATAATATTCAGCTGATCTAATAATACATGCTATTGTTATTGTTTGCCATGTTGATGTATATAGTTTGTATATAGTTCCTTTACTTATCCTTGTCTTTGTCTTCCCAATTTTCCCATTTGTTTCAGCTATGTATATCAATATGTATATTTGCATTGATGTCATAAAATTGTAAAAATGTTTATTTTTACTTTTGTCACTGGATTTTGCCTAATATTTTCTGTGTAATAAAATACATTTAAACAGGGAGTTGTAGTGTCTGAGCAGACTGTGTGATGGAGCATGCTGGGAGTTGTAGTGTCACTGGCTCAGAATCTGCAGATCCAGAGACACTACAACTACCAGCATGCTCCATCTCACAGTCTGCAGATACAGAGACACTATAACCCCCAGCATGCTCCATAGACAGATCCCCATCTGTGATCTGTGATAAAAATACCAGTGATATGTCCAGGTCTCTGAGAGGAGAAAAAACAGGAGGTGTAGAGACTGAGGAGGGGGGGCTTCTCCTATTTGTGAGATCACAGTCAAGCAGGGAGATGGAGGGAGGAAGGGAATGAGGGAGGGGGAGGATTTTGCTTATTGGAAACAGGGTAATCATACATAGAAACCCAGCCCTTCTTTTGCTAATGTACTGCACACTCCGTCCCCCTGCTGCACACTTTCTAAGGACTTCTATAACATTTATCTCAGCAATCATACATGGAATGATTGAAGTAAAGGTATGATTGCACTCAGCATCCGAGTGCTGTAAGGCACTGGCTTCACTTTATAGCCCTAAAACCTGCTGGTTGGTCCTCTTTAAATGGACTGTCCTGTACTCAGACAACCCCTTCTCAATTGCTCTATTCTCCTATAACACAACATAATAACCGCTTATACTCACCTTCAGTGTCTGAACCCTTTTTTCAATGCCTGGTTCACTGGGGCTAATAAGGCTTTGTTATGCAACATGAGCTCTTCAGCCACTCAGCAACCACAAATGGGCCGTTTCCCTCTCACTTTCTTCGAACAAAACTGAGACCTGGAAGAAGTGACAGCTGCCGTTCCACATGAAGTTGGTTATACAAGACACCCACTTTGCAGGAACGGCATTGGCACTGAGGGTGAGCAAAGACTGTTTCTATTTGATATGTTGGGAATATAGAAATTGAGAAGAGGTTGTCTGGGTTCTGCACAGCACCTTAAAGGCAATGCATCTTAAACCTGAGATAATTAACAAAAGTTGGGTAAGGGTATTTTTCTTTGGGCAATGACACATTATTACCTACTCACAATAAGGGTGTCTAAAACATACAGTATTTAAAAATATTTCAATGCTTTCCTATTAATATTAAAATAACTGAAAATACCAAAGAATTGACACAAAGCTAATATCATGAGTGACCTACGTAAGTTTATTCTTTCTCAGGAATAAAAAAGACTAATTATTTGGGTATCAAAGGAAAATTTTCATTACACTAAAAATAGCAAATACACCTTTTGTATTCTTAGAAAATCCCCATTTTAGAAAAAATGTGGCATTACTAAATTACCTATTGTTTAAATTACAAAAAGGGGGTTGGGGAACAAGAGTCGCAATAGTGCCCTTATCACTAGACACTAAATTCAAAGCTCGGTGAGCAACAGGGGTTCACTCACCTAGTCCAGTTGTGTCACCCACAACTGGTTTGAGACGTGTTAGGAATTATATCCTGATGGCTGCTGCTGGACCTTCACCGACCACTCAGACGTGGAGAAACATCAGATTACTTGGGAAAAGGTGTGTGGCGATCCGCGCTGCCAGACTGACTCGCATCAAAGAAGACACTTGAAGATGAAGTGTTGATCAAATCCTTCTTTTATTCACCGACGCGTTTCGGTGCCCACCTGGCACCTTCATCAGGGTTACCCTGATGAAGGTGCCAGGTGGGCACCGAAACGCGTCGGTGAATAAAAGAAGGATTTGATCAACACTTCATCTTCAAGTGTCTTCTTTGATGCGAGTCAGTCTGGCAGCGCGGATCGCCACACACCTTTTCCCAAGTAATCTGATATTGTTTAAATTAGGTTTTTATGTTATGTTTGTGTTATTACTATGATGATCAAAATTAAAAATAAAGGCACAAAAAAACATATTTTATTGTACAGAGATGATGCGGTCCAGTCCGATGGACATCTCTAGTCTTGATCCGGCGCCTCTTTTATTACGACTGCCATTTTCCTTCACTACTTTGTGTGGATGAGGCATCCTACATCTTCCACACAATGTCCCCAATCACATCCCTGCACAGGTCCACTTCTCTATGCCCTAACAAGGTAAGGGAAACTGTAATACGCATGTGCTGGCTTTACCTATGAGTCATCGGCACTCTTTGGCCTTTGTCAGCGCATGCGTAGTACAGTTCTTTACTCTGCCCTCAGCATGGCAGAAAGATGTGTGCCTCCACAAGAGTGAGACAGGGGACACAGTATGGATAACGTAGGATACATCAAATACATGGAGCAGAGAAAGAGAACAGTGATCGTAAGAAGAGAGGAGGTGCTGGATCAAGATCAGACCGGACTGCCCAATAGGTGAGTATATTAAAAGATCTTCTATGTGCCTTACATAGGGGATTTGGTACATACGTGTTGCATATTAAATGCTGAAAAAGAAGGCGTAAAGGTGCTGGCCGTGTATTAAATGGAAAACACGAGGTGACAGGCTCCCTTTAAATGGATTGTAGATCTTCAAGAACATTTTTTTTAAATTAAATATGTGTTTGGACTAAAATGATTTAGGCAATTGGGTTTCATTAAAATGTTGCACTGTTTTGCTATACATGCTCTTTTTTTTCTCCTGAACATTCAACGTTGATGTGTTCTGTGGCCATGAAACAATAAAACGGCACAAACAGCAAAGAGAAGAGCTAAAAAAAAAAACACCTACAAGTTCCCCTTCCTGCCGCCTGCTTGTTAATTATTCATGCCCCGATGGGCATGCTACAGAGCAGGGACAGTGCTCGTCATGTAAGGGGCGGTAAAGCCGATATGACACTAATCGCGTCATATCCGGCTTCACCACGTCAGTACACCCATTAGGGTGTACTGCTGACCTCGCGATGCTGAGTGCGCATGCGCGA
Organism: Allobates femoralis; assembly: GCA_033576535.1. Lineage (NCBI taxonomy): Eukaryota > Metazoa > Chordata > Amphibia > Anura > Aromobatidae > Allobates > Allobates femoralis. The sequence goes on along the minus strand of JARQOC010000005.1, from coordinate 136,018,103 downwards.
TGGGTGTACTGACGTGGTAAGGTCGGATATGACGCGATTAGCGTCATATCGGCTTTACCGCCCCTTACATGACGAGCACTGTCCCTGCTCTGTAGCACGCCCATCGGGGCGTGAATAAATAACAAGCAGGCGGCGGGGAGGCCCGAAAGGAACGCCTTTTGCGGCTTCTCAAATAGAGAAGCTGCAGATTATAAGGTATCATAACAACTTTTCTAAAGTTTACTATATCGCTTTACAAACACAAACGGATGCCTAGAAATCTATTAACATGGTGCAGGGACTGGTATATAGAGGCTGGGGGAACATTTTGCGAGGTCAGGATCCCTTTAAAGGAAACTTGTCATGTCCTTTTTTGTTTTTCAACACCCCCAATGTTATTTAGATCATGTAATATTCATTAATAACTTTTTTTTTTAATTGTATTCATCCCCAAAAAGCATTACTTACATATATTCATTACTTAGCTGGGCAAACTGTCACGCAGTCATCCAGCTGGTTAATAGTTAACAATTCAGAAAACTGAACTGGTAGCAATTCTGAAATTCAGAAAATGCTGATAGGACCTGTGTGATGTCATGACCATGTGATCATAACATGATTAGGTTGCTTAGATCTGCCCATTACACATCACACAGGTCCTTTATATAGAGCATTTGGCATCGCTACAAGTTCAGTGACATATCTGTTAACCGTTAACCAGCCGGATGACTGCTTGGCTATTTGAACAGCTAGCTAATGAATATATGCAAGTATCTAAAATGCTTTTCTGGGATGAATACAATGATTAAAAAAAAAAAAAGGGTCCTAATGAACACTAAATAACACTCAGGGTGGTTTAATAACAAAAAAGTACACGACAGGTTTGTGCACTACTATCTCAACCCCTTCTGATTCAATATTTCCTTATTAATTTAAAAGAGCCTATACTCACCTCCCATGCTGGCGCCATTCCAGCAATGTCTGTAATTGTGTTTACAGGGCTCAAATGGCATTGTGACGTCACGTTTCCCCGCCTTCGGACCAAATAAGTTAATCAACAGGAAGTGAGTGACAATGTGGCACTTCCTGTTGATTGCTCCTATGACCGAAGGGGGGGAGAAGAAAGCCTGTGTTGATTGGACGCAGGGCTCATGTGACATCACAATGTCACGTGAGCCCCAGAACTACGATTACCAACACAGCAGGAACAGCATCCACATAGGAAGAGAGTACAGGCTTTTATATTTCACCCAGGGGAGACATGTAGAATCAGAAGGGGTTATCCCCAGACGTGGACAACCCCTTAATTAAAAATTCTCAAATGAGATGTCTGCCAGTGGGTTTCCTAAACCAGATAAAATCTTTAACAACACCTATGCAGACATGGGAAGTAAACAGGCACTATAATGGTCTTTATGCCCCATGGATTTTCATTTGTAATGCAGTCTTGTGTATGAAAGTATGATAGAATCTTAGGTACTAGAGCTAAAGGGAATCTATGCAATCTAAGAGCACCATGATGAAGGCACTGAGAGACTGATTCCAGCAATGTGTCCTGGGCTGGTTGGTACAGTTTTGATAGAATCACTGTTTTATCTGTTGTAGATGTAGCAGTGGTTGGAATACTGAGCTGTGCATAACCATCCAAACCTCTGATTGTTAGCATACTGTGTACACTGTGGGTTGTCAGCAAGCTGCCAATCAGAGGTAGGAGCGGAGTTACACAGAGCAAAAGAACTAGGAGTCACAAGACACCTAGTACTATGGTGATAATCTGCTGCTGATAAAACACTGATTGTGTTGAAACAAAAGCACAAAGCATAAGTGACATAGCATTGGAATCAGGCTCTCTGCCTCTAAACCATACTGCTTTCAGATTTTGTAGCAAAAACTTGCTGACAGATTCCCTTTAATACTTAATTTCTTTTTCAGATAATTCCAAAATTTGTATAAATGCTTTAGATATTTTTCCCATAAATAATTATACACAACGGAAAAAAAATTACACATAAATCAATTTATTTCTCCAAACAAAACAGAGGAAATGTCAGCCCTCAAATCTTTGATTTTTTTTCACTGAAATCTGTGGATTTGCTTCCACAACTTAAAGTTGTTTTGTGTAATAATAATGTACAATATATTAAAAATATTCATAATTCAATAGTTTTTTTCACATTATATTTCACAAACAGTATCACAAAAGTTTTTCTTAAGTACCGTAAGCAACAATGATTCTAGAAACACTCAAAAAAGCATAGCAATGCCCACAGTTACAAGAAAAAGTGCACATTACCTAGTCACAATCACAGTCAGTCTATATAAAACAGGTATGTTTATGTACAAAATATCATCACTGATGCCTTAAACTCATTGTCAAAAATTGAATTACATTTTTACATGAAATAAGGCAAATTCAGGAATGCACAAGGGACGTGATATTCAACAAAAGCTAAACAACTAAACATATCATACTGTGCAAAGAACAAAAGTACTTTCTACGGCTAAAGTGAAAATTATGATTCAGTGCACAAAGAAACACTAATAAAATGTAGTCCACATTGTAAAATAAGGATCTAGAGAGGTTGGAGTTTTCTATCGATTTTTACAGATTTTTTTTGTTACAGGTTTGGGTCTTGTGGGAGGTTATAATTCACATACTGTGCGTGGAAAAAAAACGAAACTATTTTCACCCCTTTATATTTGGAGAGTGGTTAGCAGTATAGGTGTCTGCATGGCAGTGTGCTGCTAACCCCTCTGGTAGCTAAAAGGGTTAACCTGCTGGGTGCAAAAAGGCGGAGGCCTTCACCCTCCCAGGAGGTCGTAAAAAATATCTGCTTTAAATGAAAAATACACACCAGAGTGCAAATTATCAGATTGTCACTTGCAACCTCTTAAGTATTTAGTCATCAATATCCAACCTCCGAGAGAAGAACGTGTACATGTTAAGAGCAGCAAAATCATGGGTTGATAACAAGGTAGAGACATAGGTTCCCTGGGACGGATCAAATAGGCAGTTTATATTCCCACAATGCGTGACCTGACAATGGGGGAATCCTGCTACATGTATTGTATGTACCATTGTTATGTTGCTAAGGAATAATTCACACTTAAGTCTCACTGACAAGAAATCAAAAATAGATTTGTAAACATATATAGTAATTCAGTAGCTTTGTCACCACCAGTGGTCGTAAAGATGTCCACCAGTCATACTTTAAGCTGCATGGTTAATGTAGGATGATGACGTCTTATCCGATGTTGTGTCTGAGTAGGGATTAGCGGACCCGTGGAAGTTCAGGATCTGGCGGTTCACCAGGACTTTTTAAAATGTCTGTTCTGGATCAAACTTGACTCAAACCTCATTGGAAGTCACTGATTGGGCAGTTCTGCTCTCTACCTACATACAGCCAACCATTAGCAAAGCACTTCCGGAGAGGGAGGCCAGGGTTTTGTCATTTTCTTTTTTGGTACACACTACATCTGATAACGCTGATCTTACCCCCAGTGAAGCCAATCAAACACCGCAAGCGGCTCTCGCTGTGCAGAGTACTGAGTGTACCCGAGCACAGCGATGCTCGCTCCAGTGGTTTATATAGGTAAAGCACCCGAACACCAAAGCTGAACACTGAAAATATTGGTAAAGTCTGTGTTCGGTACAAACATCTTACTTGAAAGTCCGATTTGTTCATCCCTACTAGAGAGCACAAGCCTTCTGCACAACTTTATTATGAGGCGGTGACCTCTCCTATGTAGCAGTCCATCCCGAATATTGAGAACCTGCAGCCTAAAGTATGCTGAGGAGCATTCTCAATAGGTTCTTCAAAATCTTCTACTATTTCTAGAATAGTCTCTAATCTACTAAAAGTAAGTCCCTTTTTATAATCAAAAACTCTGTCTTTATGTGGTAAGTAGCTTTATAATAGATTGACATCTTATCATGTACTCTCAACATCTCCACATCCTTTCTCCGTTAGGTACCACCACAGACGTTTCTGGGACTTTGCTCTACTCTAACAGAAACATTAAAATGAAAGAACTTGTTAACATATAAACTATCACTCAAGAATGGCTTTATTTGGACCTGCACTGAGGTATATATTCCTCAATCCAGTGACCCCATAGTGGAAGTTTGAATAATGTAAAGTGTCGGGCGCTGTGCATTATTTTTCTTTAAGAGATCGAAAACCTAAAGAACTGCAGGAAACATAAGTGGAAAAGAGATTCTTAATGCATCTGTAGGGAATATGAAAACATCATAGAAATGAAAATGAATGCATGAAAAAATGACCATATAAAAATCACATTAGTTAAAAAATATGCAATCCTTCCTTAAATGTTCTACCATGAGTGTATGTTGGCATTTTGTCCTGCTATGTCGTGCAGCTTTACTTCCAGAGTCAGTAGAACATTCCACTAATATTGCACTTGGAAATAATTTAACAACTTAGTGTCTTGCTTTTGCTCCACTGCTTTGCATGACTTAATGATCTACAGCCACATATGCAATATTTAAACTGACACACTGAGAACAAAAAGCTGGACACATCAAAGACCTGCAGAATGTCAGAGGTCTCAAGTTCACCGGCAGCACCTTAACATCACTTCATGGATTGAAAACAGTGTGGCATTATGGTAATTATCTCCTCTACTCATCAGTGCGGTAACCACGCGGGTCCACTCTGGCATATACATTGTCAGCATGTCGTCCGTGGAACTCCAGCATTAAACCAGGCCAGGGAAGAGGTTGTGTGACTCAGTTCTGCTGTAAGATCAGGTTTTCTAGTTCGTCTGCAGAACGTAACAAAAATGCTGCTGATTCCCGGTAGCCGGCCACTAGCTGCCTGACTGCATTAATTTCAGTAGGGTTTAGCTGAGGTCTGGAGCTTGTGTTGCTGGATGATGTGGAGGTAGTCGCTAACTGCCTCTTCATGCTCAGATCTGTTGGCCCTGATGAAGACAAATCAAATTAAAAGCACATCAGTATCACAGACATGTAGCTTCCATACTGTACGCTGCACCGCAGGCATAGTCATCTGTACACATTAGTCACATATCATTGAAACTGCTGACAATGAACCTCTAATGGTTTTCAAGAGCAGAAAATACAGGATAATATGTAAAGGGCATTCATTTGCTAGTAAGTAAAGGACGACTGAAGCGTGTAAGGAATTTTCAAAATTAATATATTAGACAGTCATAGTACTTGCTGCGTTTTTCTTCTTGTGTTCCTCTAAAACACTAAGTTTTTGAAGCTTAGAAATGGCACCTGAGTTGCCATAATGACACTTCTATTGTGAAATCCTCTACTAACATTAAAATGTTATCTGGTCTAAATCCATAAGCCTGCACTCTCTCTATGTGAATGCAAATTTGGTCAAGTGGCCACAAGCATCCGATATGTTGACTCCCAGTCACATTCCAACTAGAGGGGAACGGCCTCACTTAATACATTTGCACCCTTCTAGTTGAATTCTGGCTGGGAGTCTACATATGACATAATCACAGACACGTGACCGTTGTTCCTGGCTCTGAAATCGGTGAATACTCATTGCGTACAGTGCATGTTATGTGAAGATTCTCAAGTGAGCAGTCACAGAATAGGACAGCAGATTTATGGATTTGGACCGGACAACCCCTTTAATAGCCACCCTCATAAAGGCAAGCAGTACAAAAGTAGGACGAGACAGTACAAAGAGTAGAAGGATGGTCGGCACTCAGACGTCCATAACAATCTCAGTTTCTATGTGCCAACTCTGTTCAGGCATTTAAGGCATCTTTCTTATACACAACGGAGCCTTTCAGGCTATGGGCTGGACATAGATCATAGATGTATGGGCTGAAGATAGATCAGGTGAAATGAATGAAATGCGTAAACAATGAGAAATATAAATCAATTGTATATTTGGTCTGACTATTCTTTGCCTTCAAAACCGCATCAAAGAATCATTTCTTCTACAAACACTTGCACATTTTTTTTAAGGAATTCAGTATGAAGATTGTTCCAGGCACTTCGGAAAACTAACAACAGATCATCTGTGGATGTAGGCCCATGTAAAGCCTTCTGTCTCTTCATGTCATCCTAAAGAGACCTGATGATGTTGAGATTAGGGCTCTGTGGAGACGATATCAGCACTTCTAAAGGGGGTGTCACACGCGTCAATATCGCCTGCACGATATCGACTGCACGTGACGTTGCAGCGATATTGACGCGTGTGACATACTGCATCAACCAGCGATAAATCGCTGGTTGATGATCGCCAGGTTTCAGAACCAGCTCTGAAACCTGGCGATTGTCGCCCGGTGGACACGCAGCATCGCTGCGTGTGACACCGGGACTAGCGATATTCCAGCTCCCAGCGCCTGTCACAAGCGCTGGGAGCTGGTCTCCAAGGTACACTGCGGGTAACTAGGCAGCGCGCGCTGCCTAGATACCCGACGTGTACCTTAGTTACCAGCCTCCTCCGCTCACCCGGTGAGCGGAGGAGGCTGGTAACTAAGGTACACAGTCGGGTATCTAGGCAGCGCGCGCTGCCTAGTTACCCGACGTGTACCTTAGTTACCAGCCTCCTCCGCTCACCCGGTGAGCGGAGGAGGCTGGTAACTAAGGTACACTGCGGGTAACTAGGCAGCGCGCGCTGCCTAGATACCCGACTGTGTACCTTAGTTACCAGCCTCCTCCGCTCACCGGGTGAGCTGAGGAGGCTGGTAACTAAGGTACACGTCGGGTAACTAGGCAGCGCGCGCTGCCTAGATACCCGACTGTGTACCTTAGTTACCAGCCTCCTCCGCTCACCGGGTGAGCGGAGGAGGCTGGTAACTAAGGTACACGTCGGGTATCTAGGCAGCGCGCGCTGCCTAGTTACCCGCAGTGTACCTTGGAGACCAGGCTGCTCCCGCTTCCAGCAGGCTGGCAGCGGGAGCAGGACATCGTGGAAACGATATTTAAATCGTTTCCATGATGTCACTGGTCAATTGATCGCTGGTGAGTCTGTCTGTGTGACAGCTCACCAGCAATCAGCCGTCAATGTCGTCAGCGATCAGATCGCTGACGACATTGACGCGTGTGACACCCCCTTAAGTCTCCTTGTTCTTCTTTACACTGAAGATAGTTCATAATGAATTAGGTTGTATGTGTGGGGTCATTGTCCAACTGCAGAATAAATCAGTAAGATGATACCCTGATGGTATTGAATGATGGTAAAATGTGAAATATTTGTGTATGAGAAGGCATTGTCTGCTGAAGGCATAAGAGTGATACAAAAATAATTGCCTGCAGGCAAAAGAGAAGCATGGTGGAGGTTCCTTGAAAGTTTGAGATTGTATTTCAGCAAATGAAGTTGGTAATTTGGTTAAAATGAATTATGTCATCAATGCTGAGAAATACAGTCAGACACTTTATCCTTCATGCAACACCATCAGGATCATATCTGGCTCCATAATTTGTCTGCAGCCGCACAACGTCCCCACACATACAGCCAATGTCATTATTAACTATCTTCAATGTAAAGAAGAACAAAGAGACCTAGAAGTCATATGATATCCACAAAGCCCTGATCTCAACATCAGTGAGAGAGAGAAGGACCTGGCCAAGCCTACGTCCTTAGAAGTATAAAATAGGAAGGCGGAACAAGAGGCGCAATAGTGCCCTATCACTCAGACACTAAGAGATGAGAGGTATATTGTCAAAACCACTCACCTATTCCAGTTGTGATGACCCACAACTGGCTTGAAGGCATATAATCAATACCGGCTGCTGCAGGACCTCCACCAACCACTCGCACGTGGGAAGACTCTCAGGAAGCTGGGAAAAGGTGTGTGACAGTCCGCGCCACCGGGTACCAAAGAAATCACCTGGGATGCAGGAAGTTATTTCAAGCTTTGTCTTTATTCTCCAACATGTTTCAGCGCTCCACCTGGCGCCTTCCTCAGGGATATCCCTGAGGAAGGCACCAGGTGGAGCGCTGAAACATGTTGGAGAATAAAGACAAAGCTTGAAATAACTTCCTGCATCCCAGGTGATTTCTTTGGTACCCGGTGGCGCGGACTGTCACACACCTTTTCCCTACATCCTTAGAAGATCTGTAGTTCTTCAGGAGGGTTTGGAACAATTCCCTGCAGAGTTCCTTGAAAGACTGTGTGCAAACATTTAGAGAAGTGTTCCCCAACTCCAGTCCTCGATAACCACCAACAGGTCAGGTTTTCAGGATTTCCTTAGTATTACCCAAGTGATGGAATCATCATCTGTGCAGGTAATTAAATTATCACCATTGAAATACTAAGGAAATCCTAAAAACATGCACTGTTGGTGTCTCTTGAGGACTAGATTTGGAGAACACTAGCCTAGAGGAATTGATGCTTTAGTGCTGTTTTGAGGGCAAAGGGACACCTATTATTCATTCAATTAAATGTATGATTTATTTAATCTACATTTTGTTAATTGATAAACTATTAATACTTGCAGTATATTTTTAAATTCTTACTTTACAGCATTTTTCCTTACCTGCCTAAAACCTTTCTCTTATACTGTACATACAAAAACTATGCAACAGCATCCAGCAATTCATGAATACATATATCCCACTATTACTACACATATAAAAAATGAGAAGTGCTTAGTTTACAGTGTTGGTCAAAATTGTGTAAGTATCACCCTGCGACAAGGTTATCTGTTTCGATGGACCCTAACTCTAGCGACTCAACTCTTTATATGCCTAAACAGGCATCAAATGAACTCTGGAAGAGACAGCTTAGGTCTAATTAAAATTTGCATGGGAAAGATAAATGGATATAGGTGCTTGACCCAATGGGTGGCCTGTAAAAAATATAAAACAAGGCTAGCATTCCTTGTGAATGGCTTATGAGGTTTTAATCAGATTGTTAAAGAGCAATAAAGGAAGTGCCAGCACCAGAATCCTTTCAGATGACGTTCTTCTTCATTAAGTTATCCACATACAAGTTACAGTTAAGAGCATCATGGGCATTAATTACTATTTCTCTTGGACATGTGTGGAGACCAGCTGCTGCCATGCACCTGATGCATCTAGCCTTGAGGCAAGGGTGAGATAATCCTTTCCCTGTTGTTTCCTACTTAGGCTGGGTTCACACTTGCGGACCTATCCGCAGCGTTCTGTAGAGGGGATCCGCAAGCTGAGCGCAGGCACCGCAAATCCCTATGTTTAACATGGGGACACAAGTGCCTACGCTCCGGTGCAGATGGCCGTGCGCACCCATTCACTGCAATATGTGATTTGTGCGCATGCGGATGCCTGCGCACAAATCACACAGTCTCATCCGCACCAGGAATGCGACATCTCACGTTCAGGGTGCGGACGAGAGTGTGTGATTTGTACGCAGGCATCCGCCTGTGTACAAATCACACATTGCAGTGAATGGGTGTGCACAGGGTGCGCACGCCAATCTGCGTCAGAGTGCAGGCACCTGCGTCCCCATGTTAAACATAGGGACTTGCAGTGCTTGCGGACCGCTGCGGATAGGTCCGCAAGTGTGAACCCACCCTTAAAGAAAACCCATCACCATAAAAATGCAGTGTAATTTGCAGGCACCATGTTATAGACCAGGGGAACTGAGTAGATTGATATATAGCTTTGTGAGAAAAGATTCAGATTTCATCATTTAAACCCCTGCTCTTTCTGGAATTTTGGGTCCAGTGGGCAGTCCTAGAGCCTGAGCTCTGCTGCGAGCGTGATCTGAGAGTCATGTATCTGTGATCCGATCCTGCCTTCAGATCACAGCTGCAGAGAAGTGGGAGAGATTAATCTCCCCTTCTGCTCCATTTTCAGTCTCGGAGTACATTGTAGTGCACTGTGATGTCATCCGAGTGCAGTCCGATGTTTGACTCACACCCATAGACTTATATGGCTGTGAGTGATTGGTGACTCGTTGAAAATCGCAGCATGCTGCAATTTTTATCCTCACTCCAATTAGGGGGTGAGGAAAATATCGTAAATCTGAGCTGCAGCATTGTTTTACATGGGGCCACATGCAATGTGAGATTTCCTTGCACTGCTCTTGTGTGGGTCACAGGCCAAAGTGACTCTACCCTTTCTGACATCACTGAGTTTGTAGTGCTGCTGTGTGCTCCCTGCTTGGCAATGAAATCATCTGAACTGGTATGCTGTTGCCGGCAGCTGCCCCATAAATACAATGGCTTAACTTCAGTGTACTGCATGCAGCACTCTCTCCCCTCTTTATCTGGTTAAAGCACCTACAGTATCTCTTATCTGATTTCCAGGCAGCATTACATTAAACTTTCATGTATTTGTTGCCAATGATCCCTCTTCTCCTGTAGCAGATGGGACACATATCAGTCCGGTATTATCTTTCACTCCTTCTTTGAAATATTACAAGAAAGACCGTTTTGACACACTTGCCACAGGAAACAGCAAATGTAATAAAAATATGAAGTATATACTGTAATTACTTCCCTTCCCTCAGCTGATAATGCCTGGCTTCATTTTATTGTGCCATGATCCAGATACAGGACTCAGAGCAGGTTACCACAGAGTGTTAGCATTGGTGAACAGTATAACAAATTAATTTTATATCCTTTTTAACTTAAAAAATATTATCAGGACATTGTGTTCTGTACTTTCCTGTAAAATTGTGCTGCTAAAGTATTCCAGTTTTATATTAGTTCCTGGGGGGGTCATAATTGATGCACAAAATGTTTCAGGTCTGTCATTGCCACATTTTATTGTGAACATTGACAGTATTTCCACCTGAGACAACTTAGTGACATGTAATATGCCACCGTACTCTGTATTCTAGACACCCTATGCAATATTTACTATATATTGCATTTATTTTCTATTCAATCACTAAAGGTGCCTCAGTTCTTACAATATTGCCATCTGTTTTGTTTTTATTACTAATTGTTACGATTCCTCCATGGAGTTTGTCTTGGACACAATACGTGTTACTGCTGTGTTTGCTATCTGGTGTGCTGAGCTGTCAGTAGTTGATTGACAGCACAGGCTTCCATTGTGGTTCTGGAAGGTGCTGGGTTGCTCAGGTGTTTCATCTTCCCTGTGATTGCTCTGCTGCTTTACTGAGCAGTCTCTCCTAGAACTCTGCCAGTCATACATTTTATCTCAAGTGCTGTTTAGCCTGCTTTCCTGTGTTTGATCTGATCTCTGCTGTCTAATCCTGTTGCTTGATCTCTCTTTTGTCTGCTCCTGTACTTGTTGTGATCTCCTATTTTTTTTTCAATTTTGCTAATAATTTTTTTTTAATTAATTTTTTTTTTAACAGGTGAAAGCCTGGTATTTTACCCCTGAACTGTGACCGGAATGTGCCTATTTACTTCCTGAATCCTCTTTGTGCTCACCTGATCTTGGACAGCAGCATGACTACATCTCCGTCTACTCCCTGAATACTACGAGCTCTCCCAGAACCTGAGCCTGAGGATACCTAACTTTCCAGCTGTCTATACTCCTGTAAGTAGTTAATGTGTAGTGTCTAGCGTAACATTCAACCTAGCTGTTAGTAGTCACACTAATATTACAAGACAAAAAAAGGAAAGTAACCTCAAAAACAAACACATGCAAATGGTGAATGAGTGCCATAGCTTTAATAAAAATCATTAATTTAGGCCCCAATTTATCATTTTTGTTTTTTCTTAATCAACTATCCTTTCTTGTCTTGTGATATTAGTTTCTGTTTTAGCCAGCAAGTCCATCAAAATGGTACACGTAATTGTATTTTGTACAGCCAAAAATGGTCTTTCTTCCTCTCCTGAACTGCTTTTGTGATGTATGTGTCATGCTTGGGAGGTAAGGGAATCAGATAACAGGTAGGTGAATTGGGTAAAAGGGGGTCAGGAGAGCCTAATCTGACCCTGATGCGGGGGTCCCTGGCTTGCCCTGATCTTGGAGGTACCTCTGATGGTGAGGAGTTCCGAGCCGCCACCCTGTACCCTAAAACTCCTGATTAGCCCTAGGCTGAGGGCCCCTACCTCCACCCACAGGTCATGAATCACAGCTTCTCCCCAGGAAAGACTTAGCCCAGCAGCTAAGCATCAGCACAGCACCAAGACCTAGAGCACATAGCTATCAGCAGCACCTGACAGAAGAGAGGGAAGGCTATTTAAAGCCAGGTGGAGGGGATTCCAGGTGAGTCACACATTAACTACTGAACCAGCAATTGAACATAAGAGTGACTGCAGTTCTGGAGCACAACACAGGAGGCAAGGACCTTCACAACCATCAACCATGCAGCTCTTAATGACAAACAGCATACACAGCAGCATCCAGTAATGTCAGCGCCAACTAAGCTCGTGACAGTATGGCACAAAAGGCACATTGCGCCAAAATGTAGAAATAAAATGTTGGTGTACTAAAAAATGCATTGGGGGGAAGGCTCGAGTTGAGTTGTGCTAAATATTATTTTCAAATTAAAAGCTGTTTTTTTTTATTAACATACAGAAAAGAAATGTATAGGATTAATAGATAAGGGCAATTGTAATGGCAGAACAATAGGGACAATATTAATAATTTTAAAAAAAAGTCTCAATTGATGGATCGGGCTAAAACATGAAAATTACTAAACTAAGAAAAAAACAAGAGGTGAGCACATATAAGATTGACTTTAAAAAGGAACAAATAGAATAATTAATTCTATGCAAATGAAAAAGAAGGCTCAAAACACACAAATCCACACAAAAAACTGGTGTAAATGCAATGATGGCTTTATTTTATAAAATTTGATGCTGCATGTCCAAATGATGCCAAACAGCTGTTTGAAGGAAAATACAATTGACAGCATGTTTCTCCAGTGTAAGTACTGGATACAGTTGTTTTATACAGTTACACAGTGTGGGATTACATTGTGGAATAATAGACGCTTATATTTGGATGAGGGTTCTTCATTTCTGTTGTGCAGCCCAAAACCGTGAAATACCTTTCCTTCAATCACCTGTTTGATCAGGCACAAGGCAACAACAATCGTTATTAAGCTTCACAGGAGTTGTACCTACACAACTCCATCAGGTGAGCATAATGCTTGGATCCATTGTATCTTTCTATGAAGGTGTCATGTATGGTTCGGTGCACTCTGGTTATCCACAATGTTTATCTTATCGGCTGCTTGAAGCAATGGCCAGTTCCCTGATTGACAGAAGAAAGCGAAAATCGATAGAAAACAAGTAGGTGGGTATGTGCTCTGAACTACTTGGAACTACTTGGCCACACCAAGGGTATACCAGGAACCTCATTGTTAAATGGAATAAAAGAAATATCTATAAAAAAGACTGAAAAAAACCCAGTACAAAATATGCCTCAAAAATACTCAGCTCAGAAAATATGTTAACATTAAAAAATTGCTTTTGAAATGAACAAAAAATGCTGAACTACATACCATATTTTTCAGATTATAAGACACACTTTTGTTCCCCCAAATCTTGTGGGAAAGTAGGGGTGTGTTTTATAATCCAAATCTACATGTACTGTAGGGGGGCCTCTTTGGAGTGGTGTCTGGGGGCTGGATCAGACTGCAGAGGCAGCAGGAGGTCACGTGCTCCCGCTCATTAGTCTTATGTAATATGCACTCCATCCACTGTCCATCACCTCAGTGCTGAAGCCACGCCAAGATGTCAACAGGGGAGCAGTGCATGTTACATGTGCCTGCACTTACCCTACCATCCTCAATATGCCCCCCATCACTCTATATGCCCCTCTGCTGGAGAGCACATAATAAAATAACAAACTCTTTTAACTCACGTCATGTGACCGGGGCGCACAGTGCCGATTACATGATCAGATTGGGCACAGACACAGTCAGGAAGAAACATCAAGGAGCCGGGAGCGGCAGAAGGTGAGTTAAAAGCGTTTGTTATTTTACTATGTGCGTGTCAGCAGGGGGGCATTAAGAGTGACGAGGGGGGCATATATGCCAGCACAGGGGGGCATATGTGCCAGCACAGAGGGCATATGTGCCAGCACAAGGGAGCTATATGTGCCAGCACAGTAGAACTATATGTGCCAGTACAGGGGGCATATGTGTCATCACAGGGGGAAATATGTGCCAGCACAGGTAGCATATGTGCCAGCACATGGAGGCATATTTTCCTGCACAGGGGGTCATATACAGGATGGGGGACCATGTACTAGGATGGGGGGTTTTATATATATATATCAAGATGACGGACATATATATGATTTGTAAGACAGACACTGGCATTATAGGATGACCTCATTTAACATAAAAAATTATTTTTTTCTCTCTTTCTTCCCACAATTTGGGGTGTGTCTTATAATCAGGTGCATCTTAGAAAGCAAAAAATACAGTACTTTAGGTTTACAAGATGCCAGAGAAGTGTCTTCTGCTTTAAAGACAGACAGTTTTGGCAGCCTGAAAAGAAGTGGTGTGAATATATCCTAACAGATGTTGACACCCACAGTGTTTGGTTTTAGGATGTGATTACATCCACAGAAAATATAGTTGGAACACGATAATAAATATGGTTGGAACAGACAAATGAAGAAATCTGCCAGAAGTGTCAGCCCTGTGAAGTATATAGAAGAAATCCCACCCTGACCTGCCCACCAACATACATATACTTATAATGAATGGTTTATGTCACTGAAGCGAGGAGAGGTTGTCCAGTCACCATAGAAATAAATGATCACAAATGGGAGCAGCACCAGGACAATGTGATATTCCGTATAGAAGTATTTCACTAAATATCACTTACTACATATGGCGCTAAAGTCTGTTCCATCAATGAAAACATTGAGGAATAATTGTGACTGCTTCCCATGTAAAAGACTAAGGGTACCGTCACAACTGGCGATGTCGGCGGCGATTTTTTAGGTGACGCTAGGGCGTGGCCTATCGCCGCCGACATCGCCAATGCGTTGCCTAATGTGAATGGGCGGGGGCGATGCATTTGAGTAGTTGCCTGTTTCACAGCAGCGCTCTGAAACCAGGTGACCATTCTGGGGCGATGTATACACATCGCCCACGTAAGTGGGGAACGGCGATCTGCCAGACGATGGGAGCCATAGGCTCCCATGTTAGGCATCGCCGCTAGTGCTTTTAGACACCCCAGCGGCGACGCCTCCTGTGAGATCGCCGATGCATCGCCGGAGGTGTCGCCGCATGTAAACATGTGACAGCGATGCTGGTGGGGCACCAAGAACGTACGCACTCCTACCCGTCGCTGCCGACATCTCCGGCGACATCACCTGGTGTAACGGGCCCCTAACTTTTGAGATGAGAGAACCCGTGTGTGAGAGCAAATGCAGAACCCACTAAATACATTGGAAACGTCTCATGCATACAGTATAACTTAGTAATGTGGACTGTGGGTAGGTAACTTGAGCGCTGCCCAGATCCCGTGGCTTTTTTAATTTGCCAGTGATGGTATTTTATATTGAATTTACTTTAAGAAAACCATAAACGCTAACTCCTACAATTGTAATTATTGATGACTGACAGAAAGCATTAGCTATGTGGCCACAAAGGTTAAATCATTTACAATGACTTCAATTCCTACAAAAATCAATATTTGTCAGTGTTTCCTACAGCAGTCACAATACTGTACTATTGAATTTCATTTGTAATTTAAAGCACCACTCCATCATTTTGTTTTTTTTAGCACCGTAGTGGCGCTTTAAATGTAAGCCCTTGCCCACCGCATTATACCCACCTTTCAGCATTTTCATGCATTTCAGGTGCAGCTCCAGTCCTGCGACACCATTTTTTGCCCAGAACTTCTGACTGGAAAGAAGTGAGAAGTTACATAACATCCTCTCAATGCATGTCTATGAGAGCCAGAACCAGGCCATCATAGGGATGTATTGAAATGTGACCTCCAGTGCACTCTATGAAACACTGGAGGTGCCGGAAGATCAGAAATTGCTGGAGACCGACAGGAGAGGCAGCAATAGAAGATGAAGCCACCGGAAGGTGAGTATCAGACTGGGGTCAGGGGACTTAGATTTAAAACACCTCTCTAGGGGTAAATAAGAAAAAACCCACTGGAGTGGTGCTTTAACATTTAGTATTATTTTCTGCAAACAGGGAAAGATTATGTTAGCAAGTAAAATGTGAATTTCTCAACACACTGCACAGTAGCTTCTGGGACCGGCCCTCTGGGTGCAGTGCTGCCCCCCACCCCTACAGAGGGGTATATATAACAAGGGTATACTTTTAGGAAGGTAATGGAGCAATAGCTGTGCCATATATCCATACTGTTTATGGCTTGTGCTTTCTAAGCTATCGATCATAGTAGCTGCAGAGTATTACATAGATTTCCTTTCATGCCACCTCCTCAAAGACATTTTTACAGCGCTAGATGTGATTGCATATTATGTGAATATAACATTGCTACCTGATCAGTGGGGGTCAGACTATCAGGACATCCGCCCATCCTCAGAATGATTGAACTTTAGCGCTAACGAAACAGGACAGGGTGAAAAGCAGAAGTAAACTCAGTCCCACCTCAGTGCTGGCAGAAGTAACAGAGGGACTCAAGTAAGGTGTCTGCAGGATCCAGCCATAAAAATAAAGATAAATACTTTTCATTGTAATGCAAAACAACAGACATTCCCTCATGTAACTGAGACTAATTAAAGCAGCTCTTCACTGGCGATCAAAATCAAAGAACAATGTATGATAAATAAAAAAGCCAAGAAGCCAGCGCTGCCTGTGGTTAGCACGCAATACAAAGAGTGCATATGCAGATATTAATTTCTAACTGTACTTTATATTGAGACATTTAGTAAACAATCGATCAATTCTTTAAGCTACCCCGCCACGTCACGGCGTTCTCAGATGGGGCAGTGCTACTTTACGTTTTTTATATATGCTGTGCCACTACGGCCTCCTGAATGCATTAAAAGCAGAACCATATTAAATGCACACATGCCTGAAGCATTTCTAAACTACTCCCACTGCGCCAGAAAAGGACAGCGCAGATAAAGGCAGAGCAGGTCCGGACATGACATCCGGACATTATCAGATCTCCCCCCACACTGCTAGACCAGCAACCATGGATGAGGGTAAACAGGCCCAAACACATGTCCAACCTGTGTGCATTTAATATGGTTCTGCTTTTAATGCATTCAGGAGGCCGTAATGGCACAGTGTATATAAAAAATTTAGAGTAGGACTGCTCCATCTGAGAATGCCGTGACGTAGCGGTTAGCTCAAAGAATTGATCAATTGTTTGCTAAATGTCTCAGTTTAAAGTACAGTTAGAAATTAATATGCGCATATGCACTTTTTGTATTGTGTGCTAACCACAGGCAGCGCTGGCTTCTTGGCTTTTTTATAACAATGTATGGTCACTTGATTTTTTTCAGACAAAATGTAATCTACATTGATCAACATGGTTTTTGTGTAAGAGGTACATCATGCCACAAGAACAGTGTTTTCCAAAATAACTAAAGTGTGATGACTGTAGCACAGAGAAAGAATTAAAGTAAATGTTGTGAAAGTTACAACAGTCACCAATCAGTAGGGAGTGTACAGGCCTTTGCATTGTACAGGCCTTGGCGTTGAATGACTTCAGCACATCAGCGGCCACAGGACATCACTAGTCTCTCACACTGCTCTGGTGTGATTTTGGTCCACTCGTCTTCCAGTCTCTTCCACAGTTCTGTGACTGTTGTGGGTTTCTTGGCCATAACTTTGTCTCCAGGGATTTTCCAGAGGTTTTCTATTGGGTTTAGATCAGGATTCTGGACGGCCATTTCATTTCTTCAATGTTTTCTTTCTCAAGGAACTGCTTAACCCACTTTGCTGTGTGACAGGGGGCATTGTCCTGCATGAAAATTGCTGGCTGATTGAGTGGCTGAACGCAAGTAAGGAACCATGTGTTGATGAAGAAGGTTCTGATGCACACTTGGATTCACTCTGCCATGTGGCTATATGAAAGGTCCAACTCCTGCAACAGAAAACATTCCCCAAACCACAACACTTCTTCCACCACCTTTAACTGACTTCTTTACACACTTTGGGTTCAGTCTTTGCCCAGTTTGTCAACAAACATAATGTTTTCCATCAAACCCAAATAAATTTAACTTGCTTTCATCACTAAAATGAACTGTGGATCACTTCTCTGTCCACACAACATGCTCCTCACCAAAGGTGAGTCTAGACTTTTGATCCTTTCTGCTATTGAGAGGTTTGGTCACTGCAGAGTGGGCTTTCCGTCCAAATACTCTTTTTTTTTTTTGATAAATCATTTTTATTAGATTTTTTGCATAAAATAACATGACATGTACCACATTGATAAAAAAATCAATTAACAATACCATAAGCAAGAATTTTTCTCTTTTCCCTCCCCCCCCCCTTGTTATCCAACCTCGACCAGCCCTATCACCCAGTCTCTCCCGAATAGAAAACCAAGTAATAACATTTCAAATCATTCCCCAATTTCAATTCTTAACCTTCCCAAAGTGTTGCCTAAGTCTTCAAGACAGTACCATCTAGTGTTGCGAAAAGCTTCCATCATTATGACAATTTCCTCTCTAGATAAACAACTTACTATGAAATCACGCCATACAGACATAAATTTGGCAGTCCTATTTTCCTTATCCGTTTCCGTTATCAGTTTTTCCATTCTCATAATACGTTTCACTTCCAAGCATAAGCTCAACACTCCAGGTACCTGTGTATCCAACCATTGCCGGAGAATGAGACGCAGAAATGTTACTAGAATGAGGTGGAAGCATGTACGCTTTCTTTTAGGAACGTCAAACCCTTCCAAGTCATGGAATACCATTATCATCTTATTCAATGGTACCTCCAATTCCAATATTTTCCCCATCCAGCTTCCAACCCTTTCCCATTCCACTTGCACTTTCGGGCACTCCCAGTCTCCATGAAACATGTCCGTTTTATTTTCTCCACATTTCGGACATTTTGTCATCCTATCAGGATTAGTAGGTGTCGTTGGGATATTAAAACCCATTATCGCCTTATGGATCATCCTAAATTGAGTATCACGCCATCTGTTGTCAGTCACGTGTTTACGCATAGCATTCCAGCCCCCCTTCCCCTGCTCCTTCAGTCCCTAGTCTGGTGTCCCATCCTGTGAGAAGTCGTATCGGTCCCTTCGGTAGTAATCCAATTCTCATTGCCGCATATAGTGAAGAAATCGTCACCCCTGTAGCTTGATTAAGCAATAAGTCATCTATAGTCGATCTCTGGCATTCCCTCCCAATCTCAGTTAACCTTGACATCAGGTGACCTCTTATTTGTGCAAATTGCAGTAAATGAGTAGGACCCAATCGCCATTTTTCTATCGTCTCCGCTGCTGACATCCATCTGCTTTCCGTCTTAATCATTAAGTCACCTAACGTCTTGATCCCCTTTTCCCTCCAAGTATGGAATAGAGCGTTGTCTCTCCCCTGTGGAAAGTCTGGGTTGTCCCGTAACGGTGTGTGTTTTGATATACGCCAAGACAGACCCATTTTATATCTGACCGCCTTCCATGCCGCCCTCGTATCCCTGAACAATACTGAATGTTTGATACGTTCTTCCAACACTCCACTTTGCGCATGAAGCACTGACCCCAGACTCCATGGCCTACACCATTTCGTCTCTAATTCAAAGTCTGAATGATTACTCGTCTCCCGCAGCCAATCCACCACATGTCGCCACACACATGCCAAATTATACCCCCTTATATTGGGAAGACTCAGGCCTCCTTCCTCCTTGGGAAACATTAATGTTCTTAGCTTTATCCTATGCCTCCTTCCCCTCCAAAGGAACTTGGCTATGGCTCTGTTTAGTTTATTGACATCCGTGTGGCGAAGTAGCAGCGGGACCGTCTGCATAGGGTATAACAATCGAGCAAATGAAACCATTTTGACCAGGTGAATTCTTCCTATCAAAGACAGCGGTAAATCTTTCGATCTAGTCAACTCCTGATCTATCTTCTGTATAATAGGCCCATAATTTAACCGATACAAATCTCTAGCATCTTTGCTCATCAGTATGCCCAAATACTTGACCTCCCTCGTATTTATTTTAACCCCCAAGAATGTGTCCCGTCGCCGCCCATCTTGTAAGATTCTCCTGCCATCTTCTGTAAGGGGCATAATCTCACACTTTGAAAGATTCAATCGGAATCCTGAAATCTTATGGAACATCTCAAATCTCTCCAGCACCCCATCCAAATCATTAGCAGGATTCGCCATGTACAGGATGATGTCGTCGGCAAACAAATTAGATTTAACCGGAGTGCCTCCTACCTCTATCCCCTCAAAACTATTTGGACCATTGAGGTATCTGGAGAGAGGTTCGACAGCCAAGTTGAAGAGCAGCGGCGACAGGGGACATCCCTGTCTTGTTCCTCTTTCCAGTCTGATCACATCAGACAGGAAACCCGGTGTATGCACCCTTGCCTTTGGATTTGCATAAAGTGTTCCCAAAAACCTTCTGAAGCCTCCTACCATTCCCATCTTATCCAAGACTTGCTCCAGCCACGGCCATCCCACACTATCAAAAGCCTTTTCGGCATCCAGAACAACCATGGCCGGAGCAGTCCCTACCTCCCTGTCCCCCAGTCGTACTGCCTCCAACACCATGATGGCCCTTCTTACATTTGCTACAGCAGCTCTGCCCCGTACAAAACCTGCTTGCTCCCGTCCTATCCACCTAGGCATCAAATTTGCCAACCTATCCACCAGAATCTTAGAGATTATCTTCAGGTCCTGGTTAATCAAAGAGATCGGCCAATACGATGCCGGGTCATCTGACATTTTATCCCCTTTTGGTAATAATTTTATGTATACTGTATTTAATTGTGTTGGAATCTCCCCACCCTCCAAAAATTTGTTATACATAGATCGTAAGTGTGGGGTAACCTGATCAATTAGTGTCTTGTACATACTGGCGCCAAAGCCGTCTGGGCCCGGCGCCTTGAGTACATTAAGTTGTCTAATCACCGCCTTTATTTCCTCCTCTGACACCTCCCTATTTAACTCTTCCAATTCTTCCTCTTTTAAATCTGGTAGCTCCACCTCCTCCAACCACTGGCGGCCCATCTCTGCATCATGTGGTTTTGCCTTATATAAATCTGTATAGAAAGCTCCCAGGATAGAATTAACCTCTTTCGGGTCTGATGTGGTTGCCCCTTTTTTGTCTTTGAGTGACACAATATGCGATATGGGCCTGCGACCTTTCGCCAGGTGTGCCAACAGTCTCCCCACCTTATCTCCCTGTGTATGTAGTGTTGCCTCCCATTGTGATTTTCCCATATCTTCCCTCCTTCTGGCCCAGGCATCAAATTCTCTTTTTGCTTCCATCCAGCTACTTTTATTTTCGTCTGAGGGGCAACTTTGGTAATTTGCATATTCCTCCCTCACCTTCGTACTTGTTTTTAAATATGCTGATTGCATCTTTTTCCTGAGTGAAGCTGTGTAAGCCATAATTCTCCCTCGAAGGACCGCCTTAGCCGTCTCCCAAAAAAGGGTAGGTTCCATTGACTCCGGAGGATTGTTGGAGACCAAGTCAGTCCACCACTCCCCCAGCTGCAATGCAAATTCGACATCTTTTTTTAAAAAGTGTGGGAATCGCCATATGTAGTCTGTGCCTCTTGGGAAATTGTCTCGTAATGTCAAGTCCACCGGGCAATGGTCTGAGATCACCAAGTCTGATATTTCCGCAGCTGTTGTCTTGTGAAGTAGGTCCCCACTAATTAGAATTGTATCTATTCTCGACCATGTTCCATGTGGATGGGAAAAGTGTGTGTATTGGCGCTCGACTGGATGGTGTAGTCTCCAAACATCCCGTAGGTCTAAATCCTCTATGAAACCTCGCAATGGTCCCATTCTCGTTGTCCCCGTCCTCCCTCTCCCACTGCCCTTTGTTTCAGTGCGATCTTCCAGTTCCACCACCACCTCATTCATGTCTCCGCCCACTATCAGATTAGCCATTTTTTCCATTGAAATCTTAGCCTCTAAGGCAGCAAAAAATGGTCCTCTATCTGAATTTGGTGCATATATGTTGTGTATATCCAGTACACCACATGGTGTGTCTAAGACTATTTGCACATGTCGTCCTTCTTCATCATGTGTATGTTTTATCAGCTTATGTGGAAAGTTTTTCCCCACCAGCGTGACCACCCCTGCTTGTCGTCCCACAGCTCCTGAACCGAACACCTCTCCCACCCATAATTTGTTCATCCTAAAAAAATCCCTTTGGGGTAAGTGTGTCTCCTGTAATAACGCAATATCTACTCCCAATCTTTTCAGATGTCTAATAACCATTAACCGTTTTTCTGGGGATCTCAGTCCCTTTATATTCCAGGAGACAATCTTAACCATTGTCATAGGGCCACAGGTCCTCCTTGTACATATTATCTTTTAAAATATAAACATTAATAGAATTCAAAACTTCGACATTCCTCAGATGATACCACTGCTCGTCAATCGGATAACTTATTTTCCCCTGTCCCAACTCCCCTTTAAACTCAAATTTTAACTCCCCAACAAGATTTTTCATCTCCCTCTCTTCTCCTCCCCATCTTCCCTCCCCCCCCTTCACATATTCCACTGTTTCGTGGCTTCCTTTTTTTCCACCACGGATACCTCCCTCTTGCACCATCCTGGCCGATGCTTCTAAATAGTAAAATCCCCTTTGCATTTACCCCTAACGAGTAGGAAATTCCCTCTCACAGATAATCAATTCCCAGGGCTCAATTTCAATACCGCAATTACACATAGTTCTCCTTCTCAGTCTCATCGGATCACATCACTCCTTGGACTCGCCGGTTTGTCCTTGTTGTTAACACTCCTTCTGTCGTAGTTCGGTGATGATCCTCTGGGTGATCTCATGAAGGCTCTCATAGCTTCATCTGGATCTCTCCATCGTCTGAAGGTGCCATCTTCTTCTTTGGTTCTCAAGATTGCTGGATACTGGAGTTGAAACTGCACACCTCTCTTGAACAGCATGCCACATACGACGCTAAACGCCCTCCGCTGTTTTGCCACCAACGCTGAAAAGTCCTCATGCAGTACAACTTTGTGGCCTGAGATCTCAAGAGGGCGCCGTCTTGCTCTAAAGGTTCTTAGGAGTCTGTCTTTGTCCTTATAATCTAGGTATTTGGCAATTGCTTGCCTCGGACTCCTAGATGGTTGGGTATTACGATTTCCTCCCTCACTATTTTGGCTGGTGCGGATGTTCTCTCTTTGCGGCCCCAGCCTGTGAGCTCTTTCTACTTTGCATACAGTGTCAATACCGAGAGCTGCAGGAAGCTCCTTTTCAAAAATGGCATCCAGTTGTTGGTAAGTAATGGACTCTGGCAAGCCTGTGAGGCGCAAGTTATTCCTCCTGGATCTATTCTCCAAGTCCTCCATTTTATTAGACATCCAGGAATTTTGTTTCTGTATCTCCTCCATTTCTTGTTCTTTTGCATTGAGCTTGTCCTCCAAATCTGACACTCTCTGTTCAAGCTCATCAAGCCTGCTGGCATGCCTGGCTGCAGTTTCCTGAAGATCCTCTACTGCCTCCCTCACAGCCTCTCTCACCGCTGCTGTAATGTCTGCCCTGAGTTTCTCATACAGTTCCTTTGAGCCTGCAGTTGCGGTTCCCTGCTGGCCCAATCCCGGCATGTCCGCAGTCTTTTCTTTGGGGTTCCCTCCTCTTATCTGCCCCTGGGTACCTTTATCTCCTCCATGCTCCTTGCGGTCTGCCCGTCGGTGCTGTGAGGAGTCTGTCCTCCCGCTCTCCCTTGTTTTCAATGTGCCTGCAGCTCCGGCTGCCGCCGCCATCTTGGGCTTCCCTGCTCTCTGAGGGGCCTGAGGCGCCTGTACTTTTTGTCCGCCTCCCGCGCTTCTTAGCCACCGGTACACGACTGCACTTTCTCCCGGCCGGTTTAGCTTGCGTCCCGCTCCGTCCGCGTCACTGTAGGGGTCTGCTATGACGGTCTATGGCCGGATGGTGCCCGGAGCTTCCTCACCCCGGTCTATCCACAATGGCGCCGTAACCGGAAGTTGTCCAAATACTTAAATGTCATGACACTGTATGACAAGACAAATCCTTACCCTATTCAGTGCTGAACTGGTAAGAAATACCAGATACACTGTTGAAATAATTAGCCATGGAGCTTCTCTACATGATCCTGTCCTGTCTTGTATTTGTCTTTCGAGGGTGACCAGCCTTCTTGGGTGACTTGAAAGACTTAGTGATGTTGTAAAGATGTAATATTCTAGATATCACAGACTTTGAACGACCGACTTCTTTTGCTATGGCTGATATAGGGTGACCACTTAGGCCTTCATCTGGACAACCTGCTGTCAGAGGGATTCAGTCACTTTGGAAAGGCACACCATTTTTGCAAAGTGAGTACAAACTGGAAAGTTAGGTTGCCAGTTAAATAGGGCTTGTCACATAATTAAGGAAAGTTTTCTCTAATTTTGATCAGTGTAATTTTTCATTTCTTTCATTTACATTTTTATTCTGTGCTTTAGAATATATTCAATTTCTGAAATACACTTAAAATATTGCTAATTTACTCATGTTAGGGTATTTTCAGATAGGACAACACAATGTCCTTAACAATAAGGAAATTGTGTGTTGTTCTCTAATTTTGATCACCAGTGAACATTCAAAGGCCCCCCTGCAAAGCCTCTATCTCCTTCAGAAAGGCCAGACCAGGTTTGGGGGGACCTGAAGCCAGGTGGTTTTAGTTTGCTTCTGGGGCACTTATTTTTTGGGAGCTGTTAGTGATAGGCGTCCTGTGCAATTAGCCAGTTTGCCATCACCCAAAACTGCCCTAAATGTGACATGCATGATCATGTACAGGAGAAAAGGGAATATTGACCATGCTCCTGTTCCAACAAATCCAGTAGAAATGAGGTTATTACAATTCAGATTGTGGTTTTTATTACGCGTTTCAGGGTTAATACCCTTCCTCAGAAACACCACACAACAAGAGGTACATCTGATTGTGTGGTGTTTCTGAGGAAGGGGTATTAACCCTGAAACGCGTACTAAAAACCACAATCTGAATTCTAATAACCTCATTTCTACTGGATTTATTGGAACAGGAGCGCGGTCAATAATCCCTTTCCTCCTATACGTGATCGTACATTACAACACGTGGGAGGACTGCTGCAGACAAGAGAACGTTTGACAATCTAAAATTGTCATAAATGATAAAGGCGGCTGTGAGACGTCTCACAAACCAATCAGGTAAGCAATTTTACTATATTTGCGGCTCTCCATTTTTACACAGATAAACACTATAGTGCGCCATTTTTTCTTTCAGTGCTATATACCTAAATGTGACATGAAGAGAGTAAAAATGTAAAGTACTAACTGCATATATTAATAAACAGATCTCTAAAGGTACCGTCACACGCGGCAATTTTGCTAGCAATTTCACTGGCAATTTGCTGGTTGCAGTGAAATCATGGACACATTGTTCCGTTTTGTACACAGCAACAAGATAGAACAATGTGTCCATGATTTCACTGCAACCCGCAAATTGCCAGTGAAATTGTAAGCAATATTGCCGTGTGTGACAGTACCTTTAGACCTCACGAGGCTGGTGATCTTCTATGTCACAATGGACAATTTTGAAATGTCATGCCAGATTTGTCATAATGGCTCATGGTGTTTCATAAATTTGGTGCATTTTACACACTAGTCTAAGTTTGCACAAATAATTTAGACACACAATATCTTAAGCTATACCCTTTCCTTTCCTACTAAGTGACACCTGCTTGTTGAGCAAGTTGTAAAAAGTGTCTAATACACATGGAGGAAGATTTATCAAACTAAATGTGCTAAAAATAGTTTTTGTGAATTTTACCATATTTATTATGTGCTTTCAAGGGGAACTCCAACGAGAGAAAACTTTTTAGTATAGTTCCTGCCCTCCTATGCCCTCCTACATGATAAAGCAGAGCTGTACACTGCAGTTCTAGGATCTATAGATCTCTTATAATTCAATAAAATCATACCTGCTCCTTTGATCTAGCTCCCACCTCAGGGAACTCAGAATCGACAGCCTGGCAGCTTCATGTAAAAGCAAAAAGCAGGAGGTGTGTCAGGAGCATGGATGCTGGGAGCTGCAGGATCATCCTACATTCATGCCCCCTCACAATTCTCTTTAATAAGAACGTGTGGCAGGGGGCATGCAGAGATTTAGGTTCTCTGAGGTGGGGGCCAGAGCAAAGGAGCAGGTATGATTTTATCGAATTAAAAGAGATCTATAGATCCTAGAACTGCAGTGTACAGCTCTGCTTCATCATGTACCAGGGCAGGAACCGTACTAAAAAGTTTTGTCTCACTGGAGCTCCCCTTTAAACACTTTCTGTACAATTAGGGTGGCTTGGCTTTCTTTGGAAATGCCACTGTTTAAAAAAATAGGGGCAAAACCTAACATGCGATGTTGTGTATGAAAATGTTTTCGGAACAAAGTCATGTGAAAATTAGATAAGGTAAAAAATTTTTGTACCATGTTAGCCAGTAGATAGACAAATATTAGAACTGAGAGTCCTCACCATTTAAAGGCTAACTGAAGAGATAGAACACAACAGCAAGCTTTCAAGACTCTAAGGGTACTGTCACACTGTGTGACGGTACCGCCGATTTGTTAGGTGATGCAGGGGCATGGCCTACCGGCACCGACATCGCCCCTGCATCGCCTAATGGGCTGATCTGGGGTGATGTGTCCACATTGCCCCAAGTAAACAGCCGCCGGCGACCTGACAGGCGATGGGAGCCATAAGCTCCCATTGTACTGCATCGGCGCTGGGGTTTTGAGACAGGCGGCATCGCCGGAGGCGTCTCCCCGTGTAAACGTGTGACGGCACCCTAAGGCCTCTTCATCAGGCTCATAATGACACAAATTCTGAACACACACATACATATACAAATGGAGGGTTGGATAATGCAGTACATAAGCCAGGTGACGTGAAGCAGAACACAGAATGATCAGTGTTGGAAGGGGTAGAAAAGAGCAGCTTTCAGAGATGAACAGTGTGATAGTTTTATTGTCCTCGATGTAAAAAGACATAAATCCATGTGACACCTTTAGTTCAGCTCTGAATGTGTCAAATGTGTGAAAATTAGCTCATAAGTGCATTGATGAGTTCATCAGAAGACTTTTCTGTTACTGCAATTGGTTTTGGAGTAGCAATCTCTGCTGTCAATCAAAAAGTGGGGGTGGGGCTAGGAGGATGAGCTAAGAGCAGCCTAGGACTCCAAGTGCACTGTGAAGCTGATTTGCGTTTGATTTAGAAATTCATTTTCTATGATGAATTAAAGTTTCACTGATACATTCCCTTTACATGGGAACTTTACTTTCAAGAACATTTGCATTAATCAATAGTGTAAAAGAAAAGTTGCAATATACTCTTTATATCAGATGAATAATCTTTCTTCTCTCTATAAACCACGTCTTACCCCTCCTGAACTTATCATTTACTGTGAAAAAAAGAATTCAAATCTGCCTTGCTATATACTGTATACCGTAAGTTATTGAACATGAAAACACTTGCTCACTTGTACAACATACTGCTATACCGTCATATTGACTTTCGACTTAAAGGGGTGGTCCGTGCAGAAGGTATTGATGAGTAGTGACCCCACACATTGAATAAAAATCCACATTCAACTCTGTTCAATGTGTTTTCATCTGGTCGCTTCTACTGTAGATCTCATAAAAGCTGATCACGGGGATGGGTGTGGGATCAGTACCGATTGGTTATTAATGATTTATCCGCGGTATGGGTCATCAATAACCCAGGGCCAGACAACCCCATTAAAGCTACTGTTCCTTGTTATCAGCTGTTTATGCATGCTCTTTATGAGGCAGCTTTTATTTCTGCCTACTTGTCAGAGAAGGTCCAGTCCATCACATGTACAAATATGTATGAACATTGTTAGCCTTTCATATTGCAGAAATCAATAAAACAAGCTGTATTTAATATTTAGAAGCGGCCTAACAGCCAGCAGGAAATCTAAGAATCACCCACACATGTACAATGGCGGTATGAAATATTACATGTGACCCTTGTGGCTTATTATATGATTATTCTAATTGTAAACCTCAGAGCAGCATAGAATAAAATGCTGCAGGAGGAATTCCAGTGCAACTCACCACTGTTAGAAGTATCGGAGAGATTTAGTAGGCTCCTCCGAGCCCCCGGTAGCTATGGTAACTGTAAGTCCCATTCCCATTGATGTATAACACCTCTTGCGTGCTGGATACAGCGGACGTGGAGTAAGTGACCTGTGCAGTTTCTTGTTTGGATGGTTTATCAGTTAGTGCCGGTTCATCCTGCAAAGACAAGGTGTGAACATGTAAATTAGACATGTATGCAGTATTTATAGACTCTAGCACTACTCTACATCTGTACATACATTGCATTGGGTTGTTTATACATGTTTTAATATATAAATATATATAACATTTCTTCACGTCAAAGCACTACTGCAGCAGTTCTTTTTTTCACTTCTGGAGGGGCACGTCAAATGTAAGCCCCCTGTCATATACTTCCCATCCCTGTCTTCACCTTTTACCAATGCCAAGCTGGTCTTGTATCGTCGTCTTGTGCCTGTATCTTCTGACTGGTCGAAAGTCAAAAGTTACATAATAAGCTTTCAATGCATCTCTTTGAAAGCCAAAATGAGCCTCTCGTAGACTTGAATTGATTTGTGACCTCTGGCACGATCCATGAAACAGTGGAGCTGCTGGCAGGTCACATATTTCTTCAGACTGACCGGAGCCCCACTATCAGTATCAGATAGGTCAGGAGACTGAGATATAAAGAATTGTGGCGCCCCTGGGGTCTGGTCGCCACAGAGGCACTGCACCTAATCCATAGATGTGGTATCCCACTCCCAGGTAAGAAGGGGGCACACTAATGAGACCCACAAACCTGCACCCAACACCACTCCTAACTCCTGGCCAGAAGATAGAGGAGGCAGAAGACACCCCAATTGGGGAGCCCCATCTACTGACAAGAGGAGAGAATAGGCAGAGGGGGTGGGAACAGACACTAGAAAACAGAGCAGGATGAGGAGTTAGTTCAAGTTAGGTCAGTCAATAGTAGAAGTCTGAGAGGAACACCAAGAGAGATGGAACTCTAGGGGAGGCTAGTACTGGGGTCTAACTGGACCAGTGGGTAGATCGGCCGAGGAAGCCCCAGCCAGAGGGACCCCGAACCTGCAACTGCCTTTGAGGTCGTTGTTATTAGAGCTGGTTGCAAGAGGGGACCTGCCCCAATCTGGCAACAACACCAGGAAACCGACGACCATTGGGCTTTATGTGCAGTGGTCAACTACCGTTGACAATCCGCAGGACGGTGGCTAGACCAAGGGTCAGAAGATGTGTCGACCGTCGCAGGACCCGCACCCATCAGCCTGGGGCACTGTCGCACGAAGGCGCAGTGCAGGAGTGGTGAATAAACCAGCACAGAGAAAGGCAACCTGGAAAGAAAGGCATACAGAAGGGGGTCTCGGTGTAGTGAACCTGGACTGCTGACCCGAAGGACAAGGTACCCAGCTGGGTTGCTTTGCACAAGCATCAGTAAAGGTAAAATAACTGCACCCTTTGTGCCCTCCTCTTATTTCACGCACCCTCCTTGCCGCCTCCTGCACCCCTTACCAATGATTTCCATCATCTCTATAGACTCTCATACCAACCCTGGGGTTCTGCTCCACCTGTGGGGAGTGTTTCCATCTCAGCTGCCGTACCATCTGTCCCAGGGGCTCATCCAAGCAGCGCTGGTCACTCATGACCAGGTACCACAGGTGGCTTCACGTAATGACTCATAATCCCCTCTAAATACCCCCATTCCTGCACAGTCAGGGCCCGGGAGCTGGGCCACAGCTACCGTGACCCCCCTGAAAGATCGCCGGCCCAGCTACTCTGTACCCCAGGCCCTTGCAGCTGTTGCAGAACCACTCCAGAAAAGAAATGAAAAAAAAATGTGGAGCTTTAAATGACTCCATTGGCGTGATTTACCAACATTGCTAGGGGTGACAAATCCCTAAGGCAACACATTACATTTTATAGGATTAATTGTAAAAATAATAACAAAGCTGTTAACTAGTTTCATAATACAATCTGAATATTTGGGACCTGATGAAGGTGGGGAACATACAGTTAGGGCCAGAAATATTTGGACAGTGACACAATTTTGGCGAGTTGGGCTCTGCATGCCACCACATTGGATTTGAAATGAAACCTCTACAACAGAATTCAAGTGCAGATTGTAACGTTTAATTTGAAGGGTTGAACAAAAATATCTGATAGAAAATGTAGGAATTGTACACATTTCTTTACAAACACTCCACATTTTAGGAGGTCAAAAGTAATTGGACAAATAAACATAACCCAAACAAAATATTTTTATTTTCAATATTTTGTTGCGAATCCTTTGGAGGCAATCACTGCCTTAAATCTGGAACCCATGGACATCACCAAACGCTGGGTTTCCTCCTACTTAATGCTTTGCCAGGCCTTTACAGCCACAGCCTTCAGGTCTTGCTTGTTTGTGGGTCTTTCCGTCTTAAGTCTGGATTTGAGCAAGTGAAATGCATGCTCAATTGGATTAAGATCTGGTGATTGACTTGGCCATTGCAGAATGTTCCACTTTTTTGCACTCATGAACTCCTGGGTAGCTTTGGCTGTATGCTTGGGGTCATTGTCCATCTGTACTATGAAGCGCCGTCCAATCAACTTTGCAGCATTTGGCTGAATCTGGGCTGAAAGTATATCCCGGTACACTTCAGAATTCATCCGGCTACTCTTGTCTGCTGTTTTGTCATCAATAAACACAAGTGACCCAGTGCCATTGAAAGCCATGCATGCCCATGCCATCACGTTGCCTCCACCATGTTTTACAGAGGATGTGGTGTGCCTTGGATCATGTGCCGTTCCCTTTCTTCTCCAAACTTTTTTCTTCCCATCATTCTGGTACAGGTTGATCTTTGTCTCATCTGTCCATAGAATACTTTTCCAGAACTGAGCTGGCTTCTTGAGGTGTTTTTCAGCAAATTTAACTCTGGCCTGTCTATTTTTGGAATTGATGAATGGTTTGCATCTAGATGTGAACCCTTTGTATTTACTGTCATGGAGTCTTCTCTTTACTGTTGACTTAGAGACAGATACGAATATAATGAAGAGATGCTGGCACCTTCATCCGATGAAAAAGTTTTTACTTTATTATGTAATTCACAACATTAAAATAAAAGCATCTTGGTGGCTGAGCATGCCCCGTCAGACGCGTTTCGATAAAAATCTTTATCAATGACAAAGAGGCAACAAAACAACATGCAATATATATATACAAAAAACATTACACCTGTGAGATTACAAACGAGTGTCACCTGAATGGGTTAAGTAAAAACAATGACTTGAATGGTCTCATTATAGAATATAGGAAAAGAGTTCACTAAAATGCAAAGGAACTACTTTATATTACAACATGAAGGATAGCAGCAAAGATACAAGAACATATGCATAGGTATAATGTAAAAAGGCAATAGATTAAATGAATAGTGGCAATGTACAGGAAGAGGGGATACACTTAACGCAAAATATTATACAAAATTGTTAGATGTCCAGTACATCTAACAATTTTGTATAATATTTTGCGTTAAGTGTATCCCCTCTTCCTGTACATTGCCACTATTCATTTAATCTATTGCCTTTTTACATTATACCTATGCATATGTTCTTGTATCTTTGCTGCTATCCTTCATGTTGTAATATAAAGTAGTTCCTTTGCATTTTAGTGAACTCTTTTCCTATATTCTATAATGAGACCATTCAAGTCATTGTTTTTACTTAACCCATTCAGGTGACACTCGTTTGTAATCTCACAGGTGTAATGTTTTTTGTATATATATATTGCATGTTGTTTTGTTGCCTCTTTGTCATTGATAAAGATTTTTATCGAAACGCGTCTGACGGGGCATGCTCAGCCACCAAGATGCTTTTATTTTAATGTTGTGAATTACATAATAAAGTAAAAACTTTTTCATCGGATGAAGGTGCCAGCATCTCTTCATTATATTCCTTGACTTGGGCGGTGGCCGGCCGTCAGCTGCAGCACCTGACTGGATCTTCTGAGAAGGAGGGGTGAGCTTACTCCTATTCCCTGTTCCCTGTGAGTTTGTCTGCACGGCTTCAGCTCCCCACCTCAGCACATTTTGATTCATTTACCTGATATGGATCCAGATCCGAGTGGTCTCAATCTTCATAAAGAACAACGTCTAAGGAAGGCAGCAGATATCTTCAGTAAGAATGGCTCTGCACCATCTACACAAACAGGTGACATTTATGCTATCTTTTTATCATTGGAGAAACAAATGATTCAGCACTTAAAAGTATCATGGGATCATTTAACACTTGAAAAGTATGTGGGCCACGCTATGATACCGCGGGGCTTACGCCTCAGGAAATCCCCCACTACTAACTATGGGGAGGAATTTACTAAGCAGTGGCAGGACATTCTTTCTACCTGTTCTATTAAGCTCATGGAACTGATCATTGCAGAGGAATCAGTGAAATTGTCAGCACTTGAAAAGTCCATAGAAGATCTCAATGTAAAAGCCAAGAACTATGCAGATCACAAGGACTATTCTTTGCTAAATACGAACTTACAGAGGAAACTTGTTGAATTGGAGGACTTTATCACCGGAAACAAAAAGAAAAAGTTCTTACGTGACTGTAATGACTATGAAACTAATAATGTGTACAATTGGAAACGTGCAACAACAAATAAGCCAAAATCGATTTTGAAAAATTCCTCTGTTGCACAACGTAGAGTAAGTTTTTCCTCCTCCATGTTAGATACCAGTGTCAGCTCCATAGGCACTAACTCTACTTTGGACAAATCTGCCATTGTGTGTAATGTTTCTCCCATAAACAAAGGTTCTACTACGTCCTTTTTTCCTCCAAAAAACGGGGGAACAAGAGAAGGGGTAGGAGAGGACGTAGGAGGACCAAGGTATCCAAAACGTATGAAAAGGAGAAAGTTTTTTCATCATTAACAAATGTCTCTCCCCATTGTGACTCACTTTCTTCTAACACCTCTCCCATTATTTCTAATGTGTTAACACAATTTGATGTAATAAATCTATCAGCATGTATTTTGACGAAAAATCATTTGGATTTACTGGGAAGGGGCTTAAATTTTGTACCTTCCAGTCGAGCTGATCTGTTTCAAACCATCAAGGATGTAAACAAATTTGTTAGAAACCTTACTATTAAACGACATTTCCTTGATGGTTCGACAGCACCTCAGCCCGATCAAACTCCATCTTCATCTATGAATACTGATCTCTCCATTGATTATGGTGCACAACCAGATTTTCTGACATATACTGAAAAAGGTAATAATATATTTGATCCGGACAAATTGTGCATGCCTTTTAAAGACGTATGCACTTTGTCCGCTTTAAATGCCTTGCAGAAAGAAGGTGACACCTCCATATCAAACTGTACCTCCCATGGTAAAGCTACAACTGTACCTAATCCATATTATTACCCTATCAAATCTAGGGCTCCAATAATGGATTCTTTTCAGACAATTGTGGAAGGTGAGATAAGGAATCTTTTAAACAATCAAAACAATACAGGTGATAATCTTCCTCCTTCTAGTAGATTGGCTTTGGAGGATCTAAAATCAAATCCTCACATTATTGTTCGCAATTCTGACAAAGGGGGATCTGTAGTAGTGTTGGATGCTGCCCTCTATCGTAGAGAGGTCATGAATATGCTAAGTGATGGTGATACATACAGAATTTTAAAAAGAGACCCTACTGAAAAAGTGAGGGCGGACTTAAAGACCTTGTTGGATGAGGGCATGGCTCTGGGTGTAATCACCGAGAAACAACACAAACACATGTTTGTGTCTAACCCAGTATGTCCGATTTTTCACGCCCTGCCTAAAACCCACAAGAATTTATTTCCACCTCCTCTTAGACCCATAGTGGCTGGGATTGGTTCCTTAATTGAACCTTTATCAGAATGGGTAGATCAACAGCTACAGCCGTTAGTTGTCTCCTCTCTTGGTTATGTTAGAGACACTAAACATCTACTATATGCTTTAAAGGATTTTAAATGGGCTCGCGGTGACAGATGGGTCACACTTGATGTGATATCATTATATTCTTGTATCCCACATGAAAAAGCATTGCAAGCTCTAAATATTGTTTTTCAGGACTCTCCTTTCCCACAGGACATGGTGAACTTCATTCTCATGGCAGTACAATTTCTCCTAAAGAATAATTTTTTCAAATTTGAGAACTCCTTCTTCCTCCAGACATGCGGTTGTCCAATGGGGGCGAAATTTTCCCCCTCATTGGCCAATCTCTACATGTCTGTGTGGGAGAGGGAGTTCCTCTTTTCCCCAAACAATCCATACCATCTTTTCCCCAAGTGGTATGGACGTTATATTGATGATCTCATTTTTGTTTGGGGTGTACCTCCAGGAGGTTCATCCAACCCCAGTATCACATCATTTTTTGATTTTTGTAATGATAATGCCATGAATTTAAAGTTCACTATGCAGGATCATGGTACCTCTGCTCCCTTTCTTGATTGTACACTTACAGGGGATGCTGAGTCTGGTAGGGTCATCACCAATCTTTATAGAAAGCCCATATCCGGCAACACATTACTGCATGCTGATAGTTGCCATTCTCCTCATACGGTTAAAAACTTACCGGTAGGAGAATTCATTAGAGCCAAACGCATGTGTACCCTAGAGAGTGATTATAATAAACAGGCTACTGACATAGAACAAAGACTGAAAACCAGGGGCTATAAAGGGTGGGTTGTCAATCGCGCCAAAAAAATCGTCGAGAGTAAAACCAGAGAGCAGTTGATGGACTGTCATAAACAACATAATCAACGTCCCTTATCTCAAAATAGGAAACAACCCATTACCTTTTCTACCCCATTTAGCACTGATTACAACGGCATCGTGGACATTTTACATAAATATGTTCCGATGCTATATCAAGATACATCATTGCGCAAAGTTCTAAATTATGGTTTCAGGTGCGTTGCTAGGAAGGGTCGCGATCTTGCCAGTCATGTGTCACCGAGTCTCTTTAAGCAAGTGGACTGCCACAGCAAACCCACTTGGCTACGATACACCGGCAATTTTAAATGTGGTCAACCTCGTTGTAATCTATGCAGGTACATGAAAAAAACTGATGTATTCCAGGATAGGTCTAGCGGTAGAATTTATAAAATAAAAAATTACATTAACTGTGCGACCACCTTTGTGGTTTACATGGCTTCTTGCATGTCCTGCAATTTAGATTATATTGGTTGTACCAGTCGGCCTCTAAGAAAACGTATCTCAGAACATATATCAGCAGCCAACCCCTCATCCTCAGGGAATAGACGCTCTATGTCAGGCTTATCTAAGCATTTTTCTGAATATCACGGTGGCGACACCAGCAAGTTGTCTGTTAAAGGATTGGAGGTGGTGAGGAGCTCAGTACGAGGAGGGGATCGAATCCGAGATATGTTAAATCGTGAAAGTTTCTGGATATTATGCTTGAACAGCAGATTTCCAGGGGGAATGAATTATAGGAGCGATTTGATGTATTTTTATTAATACAAGTGTTTTTTGTTGAAATCAACTAGTCCTGTTCATATACATCCTTATATCAGGACAGGCTCCTATTGTTTCTTCCTAATCCAAGTTATATCCAGTACATCTAACAATTTTGTATAATATTTTGCGTTAAGTGTATCCCCTCTTCCTGTACATTGCCACTATTCATTTAATCTATTGCCTTTTTACATTATACCTATGCATATGTTCTTGTATCTTTGCTGCTATCCTTCATGTTGTAATATAAAGTAGTTCCTTTGCATTTTAGTGAACTCTTTTCCTATATTCTATAATGAGACCATTCAAGTCATTGTTTTTACTTAACCCATTCAGGTGACACTCGTTTGTAATCTCACAGGTGTAATGTTTTTTGTATATATATATTGCATGTTGTTTTGTTGCCTCTTTGTCATTGATAAAGATTTTTATCGAAACGCGTCTGACGGGGCATGCTCAGCCACCAAGATGCTTTTATTTTAATGTTGTGAATTACATAATAAAGTAAAAACTTTTTCATCGGATGAAGGTGCCAGCATCTCTTCATTATATTCCTTGACTTGGGCGGTGGCCGGCCGTCAGCTGCAGCACCTGACTGGATCTTCTGAGAAGGAGGGGTGAGCTTACTCCTATTCCCTGTTCCCTTTAGAGACAGATACACCTACTTCACTGAGAGTGTTCTGGACTTCAGTTGATGTTGTGAACGGGTTCTTCTTCACCAAATAAGGTATGCGGCGATCATCCACCACTGTTGTCACCCGTGGACGCCCAGGCCTTTTACAGTTTTCAAGCTCACCAGTCAATTCCTTTTTTCTCAGAATGTACCCAACTGTTGATTTTGCTACTCCAAGCATGTCTGCTATCTCTCTGATGGATTTTTTCTTTTTTTTCAGCCTCAGGATGTTCTGCTTCACCTCAATTGAGAGTTCCTTTGACCGCATGTTGTCTGGTCACAGCAACAGCTTCCAAATGCAAAACCACACACCTGGAATCCACCCCTGACCTTTTAACTACTTCATTGATTACAGGTTAACGAGGGAGACGCCTTCAGAGTTAATTGCAGCCCTTAGAGTCCATTGTCCAATTACTTTTGGTCCCTTGAAAAAGAGGAGGCTATGCATTACAGAGCTATGATTCCTAAACTCTTTCTCCGATTTGGATGTGGAAACTCTCATATTGCAGCTGGGAGTGTGCACTTTCAGCCCATATTATATATATAATTGTATTTCTGAACATGTTTTTTGTAAACAGCTAAAATAACAAAACTTGTGTCACTGTCCAAATATTTCTGGCCCTAACTGTACTTTGTAATTCAATGTCAACATGAAAATATTATCCTAAAAGAAACATGGGCATTTTATGAGTCAAGATAGACAAGGTGATTTTGAAAAAGGATGTTACAGCCATTCTGATGTGGATTTAAAAAGAAATAACAACAACTTTATCAGTTCTGAAGCAATCTATTAACTAGGTTTACTATTCTTAGTGAAGTAAAACGCGTAAGCTTATGCTTACTAGTTACAAAAGTAGGTAAAACTAGTGGACTTGATTTCAAAGCATATCTGTCATGGATTTGTTAAAAAATACAAGTAATACTGTAAAGGTATGTTCTGACGATCCATTGACACTGCATCCATGATCTTAGGGAAGCTGGCGAACTCTGCGGGTGAACGCAGCCGCCCTGGGCCCACAATCTGCATTCGGTACAGGGCGGTTTTTCCCTGCATTCACCCGCCGAGATTGCTTCCGACTCCGCAGCAATTTATCTTAGTTTTTCATATCTAGAGAACCACATCTGGCTCTAGAATCCTTACATCTGGCTTATTGGAACTTCTGCACTTGTAGTACTAGAGCCTGAAAGACTTGCTAAGCTCTACGGCCCATAGATGTAACTAGAAGCTCCTGGGCCTCATCACTCTTTTCTGTTTTGCAAATTAACGTTTGCCCCAGTTCTGTGGTTTTGTCCTTGGAATTGTCCAACTGAATTTAGGATTATTGGCATTCTTACCATAGCAAAAATTAAACCATATCCCAAATTATGTTGTGATTTTTACGCCACCACATTTTTAATGACCTATGGGCCAATACCACATTGTTTGCAAACAATGCAGTTTATCTAGAAAGAAATTCTTGTTAATTAGCAAAAAGTGTGGGACACCAACCAGGATAGTTAAACTCTCTACAAGAATCCCATAGTAGTTACATGGTTTACCCTTATGGTACATTTACACGCGGCCACTGGAATGCAGGAACAGGCAGGCATCGGACACAATTGTGCCTGTTGCCTTGAAAAGACCATGATGTGGCTGCGTGTAATTCAGGACTTTCCTTCCTGTGTCTTCCCTGAAGGACCGAAAGTCCTGAATTACACGCAGCCACATCGTGGTCTTTTCAAGGCAACAGGCACAATTGTGTCCGATGCCTGCCTGTTCCTGCCTTCCAGTGGCCGCGTGTAAATGTACCATTATGGTGCATTGCCAGGGCAGGAGCAGACATACTATTTATTGGTACAACTTGTGCAGTCAACAGAAGCCCGAGAGGTAAGTGGCCACTACCACCTCCAAAGTGAGCAGCCTTAGCCACTGTCACATTTTGGACAACAAAGGGTCCATATATTGTTGTTCCACAGGGACCATCATCAGTCTGTGTCCACCACTGGTGCATATGTGCTTCATTCATTCTTACTATTCTGAGCACACAGCGAATAACAACAAAAACGAAACTTTTATAAAGAGTCTTCTATATGCAATGACAATACGTTTGATATATTTTCTGGATTCTAGAAAATCTTGTATTATTATATGTATAGCTCCCGATTAACGTCATTCTTTCGTACCTCTTAGACCAAGGCTAAGGATTGCACATTAGTGACACATAAAAGATTCCTTGCAGTATTCTACACACCACATCAGGCCTTTACCTTCACCAAGAAGTAGCTTCGTTTATTACTGAAGATCTGTGCTTTTCTATAGACAAGGTCAATTACATTCAGAAATAGCGAATAAACGACAAGAGCTGGCTGCAATACTTACTAGTCAACTACTCATATAAGATTGCTGAAGAACCATGCGTGTTGTGATATGTTCCCTCTACAAAGGCTACAATGGAGAGGGGTATACAGAAAATGGCAGCTTAATACAGTCAGATCTTTAAACAGCTTCAGGTATGAAAATCCCTATAAAACTAAGAAGACAATAAGTTCTACTTTTATTGTTACAAGCATCCGACGTGCTCAGCCTTGGAATCATCAATTATAATTTAGTTTCAATGGATGATAATAATTGAAACTGAAGACAAAAAAAAAACATTATTCCAGAGATATTTGCTAAAGCAAAAGGTTGCAATCTTCAAAGAGATGTATGTACCACGTACTGCCAGGGGAATGGCAACAAACCTCTAGGGCTTTGCAAGAGAATTTAAATACATGGAGAGGGCAATAATCTCAATATTTCCTGCAGGACAAGAAAAGCATTAAACATCTCAACTTTTAAGGGAATTTGTCACCAGGATTTTCCCTTGTAATCTGACAGCAGCATGATGTGGAGACTGAGACCTTGATTCCAGCGATGTGTCACTCATTGGGCTGTGCAGTTTTTATAAAATCTGTTTGAGTAGCTGGAGATTGTTACTAGGAGCTTTGTATAACCTCGTCCCCATTGATTGACAGCTCCTTGTGTACACTGTGTATTGGCAAAAACCTGCCAATCAGTGGTGTAAGTGGAGCAATACAGAGCTCAGTATTCTGAAAACTGCAAGATCTGCAGAAGAGACAGTAGTGATTTTTTTCAAAATGACAGCAAGCTGCTCAGTAAGTGACATCACGGGTATCAGGGACTCTGCCCCTATATGATACTGCTCTCAGATGGGGTACCAAAATTTAAAAAGGAACCTGTCAGTTTTCTTGACTATTCTCAACCACTGCTATAGTGGTATGGGTGCAGATTTATTATGTGCCATGTGCTTGAAGAATTCACTTCTATCCTGTAGTTTCACCTATGATAATGAGGCAGGACTTGTCCATTTGGGCGTTTCTTGCCCAGAGCTTGTCCTGCCTCTGTCCTTCTAATCTCACCTCCCTAAGTGTGATCGATAGCCTCAGGCTAAGTTCACACTGGACATTTCTGATCCATTTTTTGGTTTGCGTTTATTTATTTATTTATTTTGAAAACTGCACCCAAAAATGGATCAGTCAGATTGTCTGCCAGCAAAGTAAATGGGATTTTCAATTTGCTGTTCAGACACTGGGTTTTTTGACTGATGCGTTAGTGATGCAGAAAGTGGATACAGAAAATAAAGAGCTTGTCAATTTGTGCTCTGTTTTTCTGCACCACTAACATCCAATTACTTACCCCCCCCCCGCCGTGATCTCACAGTGATCCCCTGTGATGTCTTTCTTCTGTGCATCGGCAGGACCTGTGGGTAGTTTGTACGGTACTTCCAGGACCTACCCATGTGACTTTCCATGATTTAAGGCCCAGTTACACACACAGATAATTGTGCAGATATTGTTCGCAGATCTCTGGTTGTAGTGAAATCATGGACACATTGTTACATTTGTACACGGCCACAAGATAGAACAATGTGTCCATGATTTCACTGCAACCAGACATCTGCGAACAATCTCTGCACAATTATCTGTGTGTGTAACTGGGCCTTAAGACTCGCTAGAGTTGAAAAATGTGGGATTCTATCTCCTGTTCACTGAGGTATCCACTGCCTTTATTATGATATTTTAATCAATTAAAATAAAGAACTGTTTTTATAGTTACTTGCCTGACTGAGTTTGCTGGAGAATCTTCTGCTTAATACTTGATCTCTACTGGCCAGGACCAGGGTGGCTCCATGCGACGGTGTGGACCGTGTTCTCTTGTGATGCTGAAGGGTGAGCTGAACTTTTCTTTATTGTATACACAACCTGATGCAACTGGATGCTCACACATCCATTCGTTAGATGGATCAGTAATAATACCAGTACAAGTGCATCCAGTTGCATCACATTTTACAATTGTTGGAGAATCCGGGGCATGCAGACTTTACCTGCATTCCCCGGGATTCGAAAAAACGGTAGTGTGAAACCACCCCAATAAGAAATGTAAAAGCCATCCCACCACGTTGGGGTAACCCCATCATCCCGATTGCATTCCATTGGGAGATGGGGGTTTATTTGTCTTTTTTGAAGTTGATGCACACTAGGGTGTGCTTGTGTGGAAATGCATCTGCAGCATGTCAATTCTTTCAGCGTTTTTCGACCGTATAAAAAGCACAACACTAGAAATAAACGCATGCAAAAAACACCACCAAAAACATGGCAAAAAAGCTTGTCTTTGCAGCAGCTTTTCTTTCTGCCAAGAAATGCAGAAACGTTGCAGAATGTCTGCAACCAAATATGCAAATTGTCACTTCAGTGAGGAAGTGGACGAACTCTAGCGCCACCTTTAGGTAGCAATCCTCACTCAAAGGTGGCACTAGAGTTCATCCACTTCCTCACTGAAGTGACAATTTGCATATTTCACAAAGGAGCATTGTGGCTATAAGTCTCCTTATCAGCTTATCTGTCTCCTTATGCTGGCAGGCAGATTCCTCTCCATGAGTAAAATAGCTAGTTCTCCAGGCTGCAACCAAATACTCACATAGCCTTACATGGTTTTCAGCTACTTTAATGATAAATCATGTCCTCTGATGTCATATATTATATAGAATCTAAATTCATTACTCTTGAAAAATGAAGGATTGATTTGTACATACACAGTATTCAGTATTGTACAAAAACTATGATATGACATGTATATGAACATCATGGCTGAATGCTTACAGTCTTCATATATATATATATATATATCCCCTACATCTCCTCTTTATTACAGTACCTGTGTTTCTGTAATCATTAGGTTCAGTTTTTGTGAGATTTTCTTTCATCATAACTTTCACATTTGTATTGATTGATGTCGTACATTTTGCAAAATTTATTTCATTGTCAATTTACCTTCACAATTGAGATTAAAGTTGTTTCGGTGCACGGCTGAGCGGCAAGATGTCTCCAGAAATGTCTATATTTTTACAATATATACCTCCTGCTTTGCTGAATTTATTATTAAAACTAAAAGCACCGTTTTCTGTAATTCCATGATAAAAACAAAAATAATTAGATAAGATTTACCAAGGTGCATACTATTCAATAGTAGAGGGACAGTGTGTCCACTAGATGGCGATGCAGCAAATCTATCAGCAGCAGTTCACTAGATAGCGTGAAAGCTAAAGCTAATAGTGAATGCGGTGGTTGTTTGCTTCAAAAAGCAACTAAATACATGTATGGGACTGTTCCAATTACTCCACTCTAAAAGTATATTTTACTGTTTAAAAAACTAATATGTACATCTGTCAGCACATTACTGCAGCCCCGCCGGAGGTAATGGCCATTTGGATCCTAATGAGAGCTACTGAAGAGTAGAAGGTGCAGTCTTAATTTTTGGGAGGTTCATTATCAGATCAGTGCTATCGACAAAAAGCTCTTCTAGTTAGACTGGAAACACACTGGCGAGTGAAAAAAACAGTCTGATTGACATATCCGAGAGTCGGACGAGTGTTGTCTGAGTTTTGGTCTGTTTTGTATCCAACTGTGATGCGACTGTCCGACATTTTTCTCAGATCACATCTGTTATTTTTCTCAGCATCTATTACTGTATACTCATTTACAGGAACATTTTTTCCAGTTGTCTGAGCTACAGAATGATAATGTATCAATTAAAAATCTGATCCGAGTTGGATAGTCCGTGTGCGGTCCGACTGTGGTCGATTTTTGGCATACGCATAGACTTGCATTGGCGAGTCGTGGCCGTGAATCTCATACTGTCGCAGCATGTTGTGACTGACTTGTCGTCCGCGAAGTGGATTAGAATAAAATGACCGACACTCGCAAATGTGCTCTCGGACATTAAATAACATTGGTCCGACTGCAATGCGATTTTTACTTACATTGCAGTCGTCTGAATTTCACGCCAGTGTGTTCGTACCCTTATGCCAAGCCTCAATATAATATTAATTCCGCACCTTTACTACAACTGCTTAAACATAAGGATGACCCTCCTCCTCTCCAGGTTCGTCTATTTTATTTAATATTTGTATCCACCATGAAACAACAATTATAAAGCTTTTTCTAAAAATTCTGCTCTGTTTTTGCTCCTATATAATAAAATAACGATTGGGTGTAACCAGTTGGTAGGGCGTTTCTCCACACT
This sequence comes from Allobates femoralis, assembly GCA_033576535.1. Classification (NCBI taxonomy): domain Eukaryota; kingdom Metazoa; phylum Chordata; class Amphibia; order Anura; family Aromobatidae; genus Allobates; species Allobates femoralis. Next base: position 135,975,325 of record JARQOC010000005.1, on the reverse strand, counting down.
CTTGGGCCATGTGCACACATTGAGTATTTGGCCAAAACCAGGAGTGGGTGATAAATACAAAAGTGGTGACGTGTTTCCATTTTACTTTTCCTCTGAATGTTCCACCGCTGGTTTTGGGTTACAAATACTGAGGTAAGGCTGGCTTCACACTGCGGCGTGAACTGGTCCGGGGCTGTCCGGGAAGACCCAGACAGCCACGGACTAATATGCCCTACAGTCCGGTGTGCAGCGCACGCAGCTGCAGCCACTGACAGGTCAGGACCGCGGCGCCCGTGGTCCTGACTTAGCAGCGGGAACTGCGTGCGGCTGCACACCGGACCGGAGGGCATATTAGCCCCCCAGTCCTGTGTGCTGATCCGGTCCGAGGCTGTCTGGGTCATCCCGGACAGCACCGGACCGGATCACGCTGCAGTGTGAAGCCGGCCTAAGAAACTCACCAAATACTCAACGTCTGTACGTGTTCTTAGGGAAGAGTAACATGGCCGTATGACTTGGACGAGGATCACAACGTAATGCTCGGACAGGCCGTTGGCTCTCATCACCAGTGCGTGAATAGAAATACTTGCTGTCATGCTCAGGTTGGGAGAGCCGTGTTACTAGTCCCTGATACTGTCCAATCGCAGTTCACTGTATTAGATTTCACAGGTACAAAACCCCAACTGGTGACACCCAATTTATTTTATATAAATTCAGAGGGTATAACATTAGAACGGCACACAGAGAAGCCCGCATTTAGCAATCATTTAGGCAAGTCTTTTTCTCCATTCGCCTTCCACGACAGCATTGGAGGATGTCGTCCACGCCCTATTGGGGGACAGGAACACAGAGAGGTTAAAAGCCCCTCCCCTTCCTCAGTACTCCAGTGTCTTCCTGTCCCCCTTGGGGCATGGAGAGGTTCCAGTGCTGTCAGGCCGGCAGAGGCAGCATTGGGGTGTACTTACAGCCGGGCCAGGGATGGACGTCGGGGGCGGCCTCCTCCTCCTTCTCGGGGCTCCCGTGGTGGGACCATCCGGCCTTCCTGCGTCCTACGGGGCAAAGCAGGCCGTGTATTGCAACGCCGGAGGCCTGTTCAGCTCTCCGGCGTCTCCCTCCTCCAGCTGCGGTCCCTGGAGCATGCATCAGAGGTGCCGTGGAGGCACTTCCGGTTTCGGGGGTGGCACTTCCGGTTCCGGGATGACACTTCCGGTTTCGGGCGGCGGCTCCTGTAAGGGCTGTGGCAGGCTGGGCGCGGCTCCAGGGAACCCAGCAGGACTTTCGCGCGCTACTGCCCGCGGCCGGTGACCAGGAGGAGGGAGGGAACAGGTGTTCCTCGTTGGGGGCACGGTACTTCTGGCCAAGTACCCGCCGGAAGCTACACCCAGGTAAGGCTGATCCCTGAAACATGGTGGGTGATAGGCTTCCACCTCTGCTTCTGCAGAGCCCAGCGTTCCCCCAGCTCATGTAAGTGTTTCTGGGGGTGGTCACAAGGGGTAGTTATTTAAGCCCTGCACTCACACTGGGACCCCCTTCTCTTCCCTTTTTGTCTATAGGGAGACGAGGGCCGTCTGTGAAAGGGAGCAATGTGGCTGCGGCACAAAAGTTCCCTCTTCCTACAACAAGGTGTCGGCTGTGACTGACAGGGTTGTCAGGATGGACTCCCCATCCTTGCTTGAGGAGCTCCAATCCATTAGGGAAGAGGTGCAGGCTTCTATCTTGGCACTGCGGGGTTTTGCTGCAGCTTCCGGGCCTTCCCCTCCGTAAGAGAGGAAGCTCCAGGATTGTGACTCTGTGGATCTCATGGAGGCTGGCCAGAGCTCAGCGTTAGAGGACGGCGAGGATATTGCCGCTGTTGCCTATGTCCAGACATGAGAATCTGGACACTACTATTTTTCCATGGAGTCCATTGGTGCATTGGTGGACACTGTCCATTGTACCATGGGAGTAGAGGTGGTGGAATCCCCTTCTTCTGTGCAGGACTAAATGTTCAGAGGCCTGAAGGCTAAGCGGCTTACCCCATCCGAGTGGATTGGAGGGTGATGACTCTGTCTGGGAGGTCCCGAAGGTGGACTCATTCAGGCGGCCTGGCTGTTGCGGCCGGGATCTTGAGGACCAAGGGTCTCTCCCAGGCAGTGATCCGCACGCTTCAGCAGAGCAGGAAGCCTGTGACAAACGCTATTCACGGGAGGGCTGGAATCGGTTCCTGTCCTGGTGTGCTCCTTCCATCCCGACCATGCATCATCCTAATGTGGCCAGGGTAGCAATCAGCTGCTATTGTAAACCCATTGTGCTTGCCTTTGACACACTGTTGAAGCTAAGCAGCAGGAGCCTCAGTCACGGGCTGGATGGGAGACCTCATGGGAGACCCAATGGGAATCTCTATGGAAGTCTCTATAAAGTCAATGGGACTTCTAACATAAAGGTCTATGGCAGTATTCCATTTGGGAAGCTTAGCATATAAGACCGCGCTGCCTTTTGAAGATTCCTCCCGGTTGAAGGACCCCCTCGTTCGTAAAATGGAGAGTGTCCTCAAAAAATCCTGGGAGGCAGCAGCTATGTCTTTAACGGTGTACATTTCCTATACATGTGAGCAGGTCTTTCTTTAAGTGGCTCACCCAGCTGGGAGAATTCATCCTGCAGGGTACTCCCAGGGAGGAGCTTTGGACTCCATTCCACTTCTGAGACGTGCTACGGGCTTCCTGGCCGATGCCTCTGCTGAGTCGTTCCGCGTTGGCGCCAGGTGCGCAGTGTTGGTTAACACAGCTCGCAGGGCAGTGTGGCTTACAAGGTGGAATGGGGAGGTCACGTCTAATCTCCAGCTGTGTGGCCTCCCCTTGCAAAGGGCATTGGATGACATCCTGGAAAAGGTGTCAGACCGGAAAAGGTGTCTCCCGGAACAGGAGCCCTTTCGGAGGCAGTCCTTTTGGCCTGAGCGCAGCCAACCCTCCCAGTCTAAAGGGAAGGGTAAGTCTGGTCGCTGGGCATTCCAGTACGGGAACAAGACCCTAATATATTTCTCCCCCAGCAGCGGCATCACCAGCCGCCCCCTAAACAAGGTCGCCGTCCCCATTGCGGGGCGGCTCCTGCGGGTTCTGCCACAGTGGCAAGCAATCTCCTTGTGCCCTTGGATCCTCTCGACCATTTGGGAGGGTCTACGCTTGGAATTCCAGAGCCAGCCCCTCCGTGTCTTCGAGTCCTCTCCCTTCCTCAGGGAGACTCTCGCACGGTTTTTCTTGTCGGGTCTGCGACACCTGTTGGATTCGGGTGTGGGGTCCCCGGTTCCTCCTGGACAGGAGGGCCAAGGGCACTACTCCAGGTTGTTGTGGACCTCCAGAACGCGTATTCTCAGGTCCCCATTCACCCGTCCCACAAGCGCTTTCTGCGATTCACGATCTCCGGGGCAGGCGGGACGGTCCATTCTCGGCTTAATGTGCTGCCCGTTGGGATTTCGTTGGCCCCAGAGGGTACCAAACTCATGGGGGAAGCGATCACATTCATCCAGACCCAGGGGATATGTATGCTTCCCTATTTAGATGACATGTTGGTGGTGGCTCCTTCGGCAGTGCTTCTGCGCACAAAGGTCTCCAACACATTGGAGATTCTTCAGTCCCTGGGATAGGTACCCAATCTTGGGGATTCGGAACGGGTGCCTGCAACCAGACGTCAATTTTTGGAAGTCTTGCTGGCCTCCTCCAGACAGACCTCGTTCCTTCCTGCGGCATATTAGCTTTTGCGCCGCGTGAATCTGACCCGCTTCCGGGCAAGGGGGGTCGCCCTCCTTGCGGGAAGCAATGTCCCTGTTAGGGGCCATGATGGCCTGCATTCAGTCAGTAACATGGGCTCAGGCTCCCTCCCGACTGCTCCGGGAACACATACTGAATTCCTGGGACAGACGTCAGGATTCCTTAACCTCACGGGTCCGGACCCCGGGGCGGGTGGTAACCTCGCTTTCCTGGGGATGAATCTCAGACACCTTCCTGTGACCTCCGTTCCCACTGATGCCAGCGGTTCCGGTTGGGGCACGATGGTAGTTCGCACACCGTTCCAGGGGATTTGGAGTCGCTCGGTCAGTCGCCAGTCTTCAAACTTCTGGTAGTGGAGGAAGCGCTTCTTGCTGCAGCTCCCGTTCTCCGGGGTCATCATGTCAAGGTCCTGTCAGACAATGTGACTACGGTTGCTTTCTTGCGGTACCAAGGCGGTACTCGTGGCTTACACTTGCAGGGGCTGGCAAGACTGTTCTTTTGTGGGCAATACGCCATCTTCTCTCCTCCTCGGCAGTACATCTGAAGGGAATGGCCAATGTACAGGCAGATTCTTGAGCCGCACGGAGGTCCACCCAGGAGAATGGTGCTTCCATCCGGAAGTATTTCGCTCTCTTACGGACAGGTGGGGTGTCTTTTCGATCGACCTGTTCGCTTCGGGCTCGAATACAAAGGTGCCAACCTTTTTCTCCCTGATGCGGTTGGACCATCCTCGGGGGCTGGACGCTCTTGCCCATCCCTGGGACTTCCGGTTGGTGTATGCATTTCTTCCAATCCCGCCACTTCCCAAGACGTTGCAACGGATTCGGGCGGAGGGGGTGACACTATCCTGGTGGCTCCCCTGGGGCCCAAACTGGCGTGGTACGACGCCATCCGAGACCTGGGCCTGGAGGGACCGATTATGTTAGCCCAGTCTCAACCTACTGTCCCAGGGTCCTCTGTTTCACCCGGGCCCTCAGTGGCCCAGCTCTTGGATTTTTGCAGCGTAGCTTGGATTTGGGGCTTCGGCCGAGCACTCTTTAAGTCCAGAGGTCGGCACTTGGGGCGGTTTTTGCCCAGGATCTTGCTTCCCATCCATGGCTCAAGCAGTTTTTTACTTCTGCTTGGGGGTGGCGTCCCCGGATTCGGCCTTCTGTCCCTCCCTGGGATTTGATGCTTGTTCTCCAAGGGCTTGCTCGAAGTCCCTTTGCACCCTTGTCTGCTGCATCCCTTACGTCTCTCTCACAAGGTGGCGTTTTTGGTGGCCATCACTTCTGCTCCCAGAGTTGGAGAACTGTAGGCACTCTCTGTACGGGCTCCGTGCCCCGTGGTGTCCGTTGTTCGCATTACGCTTCGGTTGCATTCATCTTTTCTTCTGAAAGTTGTCGGCTTTCCTTCGGTCCCAGGATGTGGTTCTGCCTTCAATTTGTCGATCTCCTGCTAACGCGGCTGAGGCCGTGTTTCACTCCTTGGATGTTCGTCGGACTGTCCTCCTCTATCTCCGAGAGTCTGCTTCCTGGAGGTTAGATCAGAACCTGTTTGTTCGGCTTTTGGGAATAATACAGGGAAGAAGACTTCCCAGGCTACCATCACTTCCTGGATCAAGAAGGCAATCTGTGAGGTCTACGTCGCTCTGGTCCTTGCTCCTCCGGTGGGGTTGAAGGCTCCTTCAACTCGGGCTGCTGCTACTCCCTGGACGGAGCAGGCTGGAGCTTCATCGGAGCTGATTTGCATAGCGGCTACGTGGTAGCCTCTCCTCACTTTTTCTCGCCTCTATAGGTTAGATCTGTCCTTCAGTCGGGATCTGTCCTTTGGTAGGAGAGTCCTACAGGCAGTAGTCCCACCCTGAGGAGTATCGGTGGTATTCCTCCAATGCTGTCGTGGAAGGCGAATGGAGAAAACTGAATTAGTCCTTACCGGTAATTCCTTTTCTTGGAGCCTTCCACGACAGCATCAGTTCCCCCCTTGTTGGTGTTTGGTTCTGGTTTATATCAGATAATCCATGGCTAAGGGTAATCTTGGTAAACACTGGAGTACTGAGGAAGGGGAGGGGCTTTTAACCTCTCTGTGTTCCTGTCCCCCAATAGGGCGTGGACGACATCCTCCAATGCTGTCGTGGAAGGCTCCAAGAAAAGGAATTACCGGTAAGGACTAATTCAGTTTTTGATACAGGCTGTGCTACAAAAACTTGCAAATTTTAGGCCTAATTCATTCAGCATTTTTTTTAAATCGCGGCAGATGCGGTGAAAAAAACGCATCTGCCGCGATTTTCAAATAAACGCTAGTGTGAAAGCACCCTTACATTACTGCACCATTCTTGACAAAAGATTAAAAAGTGGGGATGTTGTACCATAAGGGGTGTTGCCATCAATTTCTTGACAGATTTAACCTTTAGGACTGTAAATATTTGTGCACAAGTGTACACATTTTCATGGGAGGTGTAGATTTCATTTTCTGACTTTGGGACAGTTTATTTTCTCTTGTAGACTGGTAAAATTATCTCCCCAAAGTTTTTGGGAAAAGAGTAATGACAGCTCCTCTTTATACACACACGGGGACGTTTTTCATGCTAAGTGCCAATGAATTTTGTGCCAGATAAGTTGTTAAAGACCAGACATTGTTTTTTCTCAATTCTAAATCAATAGTACACATACAAATAAGCAATATTGTAATATATCTGAGCAGACAAATCTGATTCTTTCTCCTCTTGGACCATCGTTCACTCTCAATTCATTGGTAAAATCGGAATAATCTGTGTTCAGTGAAGACAGATTTTCCCATCACTGAGATTGGAGATGGCAGTTGGGGTGAGGAAGAGGATGTAGGCACACAGACATTCTGCTGCAAGTTCTACTGAAACCACAGTTACATTTATCCATAGAACTATATGAGCACCAAGTGTCATCTCCTATCTCAGTAATGAGATAGATAGGGCGATTCTCTTTCAACGCTTTTGGTAATTAGATAACATATATAAAGTGAAGACTGATTTTTACTCAAAAATTTAGAATTTTGAGAATGAATGGCTAGTCCAGGAAGAAAAAGGTGCAGAATTCTTTAATAAGATATATTCTAAAATTTCTTATTTATGACAGTTAATCTTTAATCCTACCCTAACATATGATTTATATTAGTAGTCACAGAATGACTACAGGTTTATAGATTTAGAAAGGACAACTTAATTTATTCTATTAACCTGGATTATCATGTTGTCATTTTTATGACATAATTAATGCCGTAACAACGCCCTTGGTGAATTGCATGTTTGGGCAATTTCACTGCACTTGGAATTTTCCTGTTTTCTAGTACATTGAATGGTATCAATGTAGTAATGCTTGTCCAACATAAAATAACACATAGTTACTGTGTTGATAGAAAAACATAAAAAGCTGGATGGAAGAGGAGGAAAAAACAAAAAGGCAAATCGGCATGGACAAGAAGGAGTTCATGATTACAATTGTATGTGTCTTACACACTTTCTGCACAAGACGGAGACACTTCCTTTAAAAAGGCTATGGCTCGCCGGCAAGGGGGTGGCCTAGTGAGGAATACTGAGCCACACTGAATGCACTAAAATTTATGGGCAAATTTCTGGCACAAAGTATGCCAACTAATAACTGGTACAAACTTTCTGGACAATGTAACGAGGCTTCACATTTATCAAGCAACATGAGCCCCTATGATAAATACGGTGCATTTTAAAACTGTCTTGTAAGAATTAGTTCACTGGTAAACATGCCAAGTGTTCCAGGCAAAGTTTGGGGGTAACTATTGCCTGAGAACATTGAGACATTGAGGTCCGTGGAAGGGGTAGGAGCCCCGAAACGGAGATCCGTCATCTCTGCTGTCTCTGCACCCCCTCCCTTCTGAGTGGGACCCTGGAATGAGGGTACCCAAATAAAGCACCTTTGAAACACGCCCGGTGAGTGCCGTTATCTTTTTTCTTTTTATGCTGTAACTATTGCCTTGTGACCCAATTTTGCTGCCATCTGAAGTATATTAGGATTTGGACAACATTCACCCCTGGGTATAAAGGGCTATCCAAACCAATTGGGTGAAGCTGACTGCAATATTATGCACCATGGGGTCATTTATTTGCCACATGCCCTACATATCCTGAATGCTTGAATATGGCGTAGACTTAGACCAGGTGCACATGTTGACTGTTTGATGACTTTTTTACCTTGTGATTTGTAGCCAAAACCAGGCGTCGGTGATAAATGCAGAAGTGGTGCAGGTGTTTCTATTATACTTTTCCTCTCATTCTTCCACTCCTGGTTTTGGCTACAAATACTGAGGTAAAAAACTCATCAAATACTCAACATTTGCATGTGGCCTTAGGCTATGTGCCCACACCGCGTATTTGGTGCAGAAAATTCTATATCAAATCTGCATCTGCTTGTCAGAAAAAAATGCATCAAGTACGTATCTTGCGTTTTTGTCGCATATTTTATAATGAAGTCAATGACTGAAGGGCTGAGGAACACTGTTAAAAAAAAGGACCACTAATTGGCATGCTGCAGATTTTTCTGCATCTCTAATCTGCACCCGATACGCAGCGTGGGCCCAGAACTTCTGAAATCTGATAGACTTTTCTGGTTTCAGGATAGATATTTAGATATGATGCAGAATTTTCTGCACCAAATACGGAATAAAAACGCAGCGTGGGCACAGGGCCTTACAATTCTTTGTAAGAGTCCTCTGGTGCCACCGTCCAGGGGACTTTAATACTTGAACCTCTTATTTCTGAAGAATATCGTGTTTGAATAGCGCTCCCTGGCAACAACCCCTTGTTACTTAGTAACCAGTACGACTAAATGTTCCGACCATGGGTAAATCATTAACATATCACTATTTACTGCAAAATACTGCATACAAAATCATGGATTTACCTTCGACACAAGTGTGCATGCACTGGGGAGAAATCTGCTGCAGTTGGACCTTTCTTTGGGTGGAAAAAGTAACGAGTAAACACTTGCATCAAACTGTTCTGTGCGGGCTGCTGCTATGACAACTATCCAGAGGCAAATGTCAGGTCAGCTTGCAGCATATGTGTCTAGTCCATAATTGCTTTGTCAGAGACCTAATAGCTGCCTTCATCTGCCTCTAGAGTCCTTAAAAGCTAAAAGCAATACTTCTTGCAATTCTTAATGATGAGGTGTTCAATTTACCACTTCAATTTTTTTTTTTTTAACTTTTTAATAGTTAGATCTTGAGTATCTGAGATATGCGTCTCTGAAGGGCAGGTGTCCTGTCAGAATCCAGTAGTCATGGCGTAAAGTGAAGACAAGTGTATTCTTCATTCATTATTAACAACATCACTAATATATACATAGATATATAAAATTCCTCATAAATGGAGGTAACAGCCAGGTACCATTAGAGAATAAAGCACATCAATCCAGGTAAAGACTGTCCATATCAGTGCTACAAGCCAAAAGGTACAGGGGGATCATGACTGCATTATTCATTTTGCATGGGGGCCAAATACTGACTTTGCCCACACCTGCAGATTTATCCTACTTCTGTAAGTCTTGGAACCCATTGCATATTACTTTGTCTACCTACTGGCTAAGGCCGGTTTCACACCATTGTGTGATCAGGTCCGGGTCTGTCCGATGCGAACCTGACAGCCCCGGACCAGATTTTGACACAATGTAGCCCGATAGGGCCGTATGGCAGTGGTTTGCCATCCGGTTTTGTCCCTGTCCAGCAGCATCAGGCTACATTCGTTTTTTACCCCGGACACAAAAACGGAGCTTGCAGCATTTTTGTATCCGGGGCAAAAATTTAAACCAAACCATATCCTGACGGATTCTCTCAGATGTGGTACATTCTGATGCCCCCTAAGCAAGGGAGTCCATGGGGCGCCAGACCCGACAGAGAATCTGTCAGGTTCCTGGACGGCGGGTGCTGAAGCTCAGCTCTGGCCGCGCTGAACTTCTGCACCTGGAGCTGTCCCCTACTGAGATTTCAGGACCGTGGATAGCTCCCCGCTGGCCGCGATTCTGTCATTTCAGCAGGGGCAGCTCCTGCAGCTGCGCTCTGCTGAATCCGACTGCAAACAGGACTGGAGGGTATATTAACCCTCTGGTTCTGTTTGTCCGGAGCTGTCAGGCAGTTTCCGGTGCCTCCTGCAAAGCACCGGACAAAGCCTGACAGCCGAAAAAACCGTGGTGTGAAACCGTCTTAACTTGTCTTGGACTATGGGTGCAGAAAAATTATTACAATGCAAAATATCTGGGTGCTGTTGGGATCTTCTTCCACTAGATCCGATAGACCTTAATCAACATTTTTGGCTCTGGAAGATCACACCTGAACGCTGACTTCCCACTTAATTCTTGTTCAAAATTTTGAAACCACAATGCTATTACTTAAAGAGGTGTTCCAGTTCTAGAAACGTGAAACCTACACCTTTTTTGTATTGTATAGCTGTGTTCAAAATAATAGCAGTGTGTTCAAAAACATGAGTTTAGCCCAAAATCTTTATAAAATTTTATTTCCATGCATTGGGAGCATTGAGCACTGTTTTCTAAATCAAAACATGAAAAGAAATGTACATAATTTTTAACTACTATACAGAAAATAACAAAAGATAAACATTAGGCTGTTCAAAAAATAGCAGTATCTGCATTTGTCTTTACAAACTCAAAATATGTACGGTACTTTTTTTCGGATTTAGCATTCCTGTGAATCACCATTTAGTTGCATAGCCACAGTTTTTTAGAACTGTTTCACATCTATTTTGCATATAGTCAACCAACGTCTGGCACCTGTCAACTGTTATTCCAGCCCAGGATGCTTTAGCTACAATTTAATAGCTTTTGTTGGCTTTGCTTCAGAAACTGTATTTTTGAAGTCACCTCACAAGTGTTCTATTGGATTAAGGTCCAGAGATGGGGCTGGCCACTCCATAACCTCAGTTTTGTTGGACTGCAACCAAGATTTTGCTCAACTACTGGTATGTTTAGAGTTGTTGTCTTGTTGAAACACATTTTAAGGGCATTTCCTCTTCAGCATAAGGCAGCATGACCTCTTCTAATAGTTTGATATATGCATCATGTTCCATAATCCCTGGTAGGTATCCAGTAAATGGGCCTGTCACCAAAGTAAGAGAACCATGCCCATTGTCACGCTTCCAGGGGAAGGCGTCCTAGAGTGGACCCACTGGGACGTGGTACCGAACTCCCTTGGGTGAGCTGGTCCCAGTTTAGCCAACCCCTGTACAGGGATTGTCAGGGACAAGCCCAGGGAGTCTAAATACCACAGCTGCTAGTACCAGGCTCGTAGGATTAGCCTATACTACAGTAAGGCTAAACAGGGAAGGAGGCATCCGAGCTCGAGGTCAGGAAAGCTTGAATGGGTTCTACCAGAGGAGAGCACAAGGTGGGCCTGACTACCAGTCAGCGAAGCGGAAGCATACTAACACAATAATCAGGCACCTCCCATCAGTGGAGGTGGCCTGATATACCAGGGGACAGACAGCTATTGGCCAAGGGGAGTGTCAGGCTGAGCCACCCCTAGATTCACAGGGGAGGAGCACGGCCGAGCCCAGTGCACCGTTCATTATGTTCATTACATCGTCCATTGAAGTGTGCTGCAGAGGATGCAGAACCAGGAAAGGTGGGCTGGAGAACGGTGTCGGGGAACCTAACACTCATATCATCATGCTTGTACCACCATGCTTCAATGTCTTCAGTGAATTCAGAATTTGGGAGTTGTTTGACAAACTTGAATTTAGAGTTTGTGGGTCATCGGATTAACTGTTTGCGACCTGTAGATCCAAAAAGCACAATTTTACTTTCATCAGTCCACAAAATGTTTCTCCATTTCTCTTTAGGCCAGTTGATGGGTTCTTTGTGAAATTGTATCAGCTTCAGTACTTGTCTTATTTTTTTTAACAGTGGGACTTTGCGGGGATGTCTTGCTAATGGATTAGCTTCACACAACAGTCTTCTTACTGTCACAGTACTAACAGATAACTTGAGACTGTCTTTGATCATCCTGGGGCTGATCATTGGGTAAACCTTTGTCATTTTGGCTATTCTTCAATCCATTTAAATAGTAGTCTTCCACTTTCTTCCACATCTCTCTCGTTTTGCTTTCCATTCTAAAGAATTAGAGATTATTATAGCTGAACAACTATCACTGTCTGCACTTCTTTATAAGTTTTATCCTCAACAATGCACTTTTCAATCAAAGTATGCTGTTCTTCTGAACAATGTCTAGAATGAACCATATTTCTTAGACTGCCTTCACATCACGAATTTGGGCAGTCCATGGGGATCCTTGTTTTTGCAGAATCCCCCGGACAGCCACGGATCCACACGGATCCCTGCATTCAGATGGCAATTAGCCATCCGTATCCAATTCTATGCAGGATCCATGTGGATCCTGTGGTCTCTTCCTCTCCCTGTTCTCCCTGCATCTTCCCTGTCTCTCCCTGTTCTCACTGTCTCTCCCTCCTCCATCTCCTCTCCCCCCCCCCCCCCGCTGGTCTATCCTGTTGCCCCTCTCTTCTCCCCTGTCCTGTCCCCTGTCAGCTGATCGGCTCGGTGACGTCACAAGAGGTCCTGCATCCAGATGGAGACGGTGGCATCCCCGAAGGCGCTGGACAGGTGAAGTATCTTCCGGGAGGAGATTTATTATTTTTAACATACCGGAGGAAACAGGAGGGGAGAGGACAGGGGACAGGAGAGGGGGGACAGGATAGACCAGCGGGGGGAGGAGGAAGAGACAGGGAAGATGCAGGGAGAACAGGGAGAGACAGGGTTATGTACTGAGCACTGCTTCTGGGCATGCTCAGTACATAACCACGGAGCCGACATCGGATCTGATGTTGTCCATAGGCTCCCATTGTAACTTCATACGGACCATCACGGATCACTGGGTTCAGCACCGCCTCTCCGCTGCTGATCTGGTCTCAGTGTTTTGGCTGCAGCAGTGATGTCATAACGATTGCTCATATCACCACTGCAGCTAATCACTGAGCTCAGCAGCTCGTCCAATGTAGATGCTACCAGCTTATGATCTCAATGTGGCTGAAGCGGTGATGTGACCCACTGAAGTGAAGACATTGCTGCAGCCAAAACCATGAGAACAAAAGACTTAGGGCCACGTCACACACACAGACAATTGTGCAGATATTGTTCGCAGATCTCTGGTTGCAGTGAAATCATGGACACATTGCTCCATTTTGTGGCCGTGTACAAATATAATAATGTGTCCATGATTTCACTGCAACCAGAGATCTGAAACAATATCTGCACAGATATCTCTGTGTGTGACGTGGCCCTTAGGAAATGAGTAGGCGGCATCTTTCAGACGCTTGAGCAGCTGCTGAATTTTCCAGATGAAAACGTCGTCAGTCGTTTACCTGAAGGAGCTTTGCCAGTGGTTTTTCCCATCATTATTATGAAGGCTGGGAAGTATAGAGGGTGAGTGATTTCAGAACAGAAGCTTCCTGAAGAATTAGATTGTCACTTTTATCTGCTTCAGGAAGAGGTGACATAAGACGGAACATATGCATAGCAATGTCGTTTTGACATTGCCATGCATTATGTTCATTGTATATGGCATTTTGGCAGCACTTTCTGCCTGAAAAAGACATTGTGTGCACATAGCCTTAGTGTAGTGTACTAAAAAAGTACAAGCAGCTCTTGCAATACTTTATTTTCTACACAAACAATTATTTTTTTTTTTACAAAGTGTGGCAAGTCGCAGTAAACCCCCCTTAAAGGGCATTTCCCATTGGCATAACTTGAATCTCAATGCAAAATAACCTACAGGGCCCCAACAATCACAGGTCTTTAATGGTAATGCAGAAAAAGAGTCCAATGACCGGGCACTACACCTGTGGAGCTCTGCTAAAAGCCTGTCGGCTATCCCCGGTGCCTGGTGTTGCACAGCCTTAAATTAATAATCAGAGATTCAAAAAAGAGAATAAAGAAAGGCGGCACTCACCGTATAGGCTGGTGGAAGGGTGTTTTAATCCAGGAAAATCAATCCATTAAAACATTGCTAGTGCGGTGGGGAGAGGGAGTGAGAGGCCGTCGGAACGACGGTACCGTTTCGTATCGTGTAGTGATACTTCTGCGGGTTCCAGTATACTACCCGCAGAAGTATCACTACACGATACGAAACGGTACCGTCGTTCCGACGGCCTCTCACTCCCTCTCCTCACCGCACTAACAATGTTTTAATGGATTGATTTTCCTGGATTAAAACACCCTTCCACCAGCCTATACGGTGAGTGCCGCCTTTCTTTATTCTCTTTTTTGAATCTTTAATGGTAATGATAATGACACACCCACCAGGGCCATGGGGTACTCGGAATCGGGCCCGGTCGGTCCTTTTCTGGGGAAGTCACAAGGCTGTGACCCGTTCTGTGACAATGGCGGTGTCGTTAAATCTCGGAAATAGTTTATGTGGGATTATGTGACGCCACCTGTAGTACTTGGCTATATAGGGCTGCCGCTGCAGGTCAGGACCACTGGGGTAGTTGATGATGCAGAAAAGATGACACAGCTCCCCACAGGTGGACCAGGGCCCCAGAGCAGATGATACAGTCAAACAGGGCTGTGGTGATCGTTGGGGTGCAGGGTGACAGACGCATGGAAAAAAACTGGAGGACACAGGGTTGTATTTTCCGTTACCTTTACTTGGTGGTTGCAGATGCAGTCCGAGGCACTCATTACAGATGGTAATGGAGGTCCGGGTGGCCTGGAAGCAACTGGGTGATCCACCACACTAGGAGAATTCGGAAGCCTCCCTTTTGTGCTCTCTCTTTTGGTCTTTGCTGCCTAAAGCTATGCTGTGACCCTCTTCCTGTGTGTTTAGTTGTTCCAACCAGTATGGTAGGCAGCTTCCAGGTGCCGCTCCTCTCCTTGTGGCTCCAGGCTCTAATCTGCTGCTGTGCCGCTGGATATTTGGTGTGGCCAGAAGACTTGCAGTCTTCTGCCCTCTGGACTCAGCTGCTAGGTCTTCAGTGTCCCACAACTCAGGACTCCGGTGTCCTTTTCTCTAATGCTCAGCTCCGGGATGAGCGCTGTCACAGCTCAATTTCCGCTCAGAGCTCTCCTCGACGTCTCTCCTCTCTTCCCCCTCAGACCTTCTCCAACGGTTACCTCACACTGACTGAACTCCCCCTTCCTGTTTGTCTCTTCTTTTATAACTGATCTAACTGTCTTTCTACTGCGCACTTCCGGCCTGCTACTCGCTTGAAACCGGGTTAGAGTTCCCCCTTCAGGCACGGAGCAGGAAAAGTGTTGGATGCTGAGAATTACCTGGTTCTTGCTTTCTTGCTTCCAGGCATGATATTACCCCCTGGGAGGGAGGTAATGCCACTGTGGCAACCGGACCCTGGGGTGCCACAATAACCATCCCCACCCAGCCTCAGGGTTTCACTATAACCCCGGCATCCTCTATGTTTACACTCCTGGCTTTTTCTGTACTAAATTAAAATAATCAAATGATGTGTGTGATATATTGTGCAGGGAGTAAACAGCTACTGTATGAACATGAGGGTAGATTTATTAAAACTGGGGCAAAGGATAAGGGTGGGAATAGTGGCAGAAACCAGCTAATCAATTTATTACTCTTTATTATTCTAAAAGAAGCCACTAAAAATGAGAGTTGATATCTGATTAGTTGATATGAGCTTCTCTAGCTTGTACCTCTTCCTCATTATACAACAATTTCCACTGACTTTATTTATAAAAGATCCGCTGTCATATATCGTTGTAGATTATAAATCCTTGTAGAGACTCTGCAGTGAGTGATAGTTACTTATAGGGATGCAACACTGCTTATAAAGTCATCACTCCGGGGTCGGGGAAGACTGGGGAACCGGGTGGTTACTCGTTGTTCTTCTTCACTTCTTCTTTGGTTCTTTTCACGGGGACAGACGGGGACCGAGACCTGGTCCCATGACCCTGGCGCTGTCATTTTAATAATCGTGGAATGATGACAGGGAAAGTCTGAGGGGAAAAGGGGTATTTGTGACGCCACCTGTGGTATGTGGCCAGAGCAGCCGCCGCTGCTTCAGAGCCTCTAGAGACGATGACCGTCAGCTTAAATGGTTTCACTCCCAGCTGGCGGAGTGCAGTCCCCAGGGCAGCAGGATGAAGGAGTCAGTTCATACCTTGGCAGATGTTCATTGGGACGACGGTACCTGGGTGTTTCATGCGACCTCTGCGGCCGGTGGTCTAATAAAAGTCTCACACACCACAGGTGGAGTTCGGGTACCTTTACTCAGTTCTTTCAACACAGCCACTGGGTACTTCCCTTTGCCAAGCTCCGTTTTAGCACTGTCTCCAGCACTGGGTTAGTGCAGTCAAGCCACAGTCGGTGCCCTTTACCGTCCTCTCTAGGTGTTCCTTTCTCTGTTGGTCTTTCCCTCTCAGCGCTATAAGGAGTAGTTGTCTTCTGGAGCGAGCATAGCATCGCTCTGTCCCCCAGGCTCTCAACGCTCTCCGCAGCACAGAGCTCAAGTACCGACAGCCACAAGTGCTTATTAGTGTCCCCACTCCCGAGGCACTGCTCTCTAGTTCGGCCGCCTTCCCCAAGTTGTGTCGGGTGTTCGGCCACAGCTCCTATTAGAAGTCTGGGGTCTCCGGATTTACGGCTTGGGCATGAAGCATCTGCACTGTGTTCAGGGCCGAGTCCCTGTGTCGTCCACCAGCCCGTCCAGTACGTCAGATTCGGGCGTACGGGGATCGATGTCTCCTCGGCACCCCAAGGGCTCTTTTCTTCTCCCACCTAACGGATTCTACATCCCGTGGACGAGCGTGGTCGTGCTCCACTCCACGGGAACCTGCTCCGCACTGGACTACACTCTCGATTTCCACTCCACTCCTCTCACGATGGTCTCCACTCCAACTCTATAACCTCTGCTTCCCTGTCCCCCTTTTTGACCTGGGTCCTCCCTCAGGGTCCACCCACCATCCCAGGGGCCTGCTGCTGTGTGCGTGTGTGTTTGTTTCGGGCTCAACTGCACCTTCCAAGCACTAAAGAACAGAGGCACTACTCCCCTTAACTGCAGAAGTGCTGTACCTCTGGTGGCGGCCTACTCGGTGGGGCGCCACATTACCATACTAATTTAATGTAAAGGGTGCCAATACCTATATCATAGCAAGCTTTAGGTTTTTCTATTTTTCCCTTGCATTGTTTTTTGTTTTAAATTGATGTTTATCATTTATTCTTTTGAATTTAACATGAGTGCTCTATGCAAAAAAGCTGTTTCACTCTTCATTTTTTTCAGGAGATATTCTATATTATATGCCGATATTTTCAGATTACAAAACACACTATTTCCTCAACATTTTGGGGGAAAGTGGGGGGTGCATTTTATAATCTGAATCTACTGGTAGGGGAGGGGGAGTAGCTTTGTGTCCAGTGGCTGGAGGAGGCAGGCACGGGCTGCAGAAGCAGAGGGAGGTCTTGTGCCCCCTTTCATTAAGCTCATGTAATATGCACTGAATCCCCCTAATCATCACTTCTCAGCACTGACAGGTGGGTGGGGGATGGCGCATAGTACATGTGCCTAAAGTACACTGACCCCATCCTGGATATTGCTCCCCCATCACACTATATGGCCCCCCTGCTGACGCACACACAAACTTAATAAATGATTGAACTCACTCTCTGTTGCTCCCTTGCAGCAGTGCAGCATCCTCTGGTCTTCCTGTCTGTGCCCGGTATTCGATCATGTGATTAGTACAGCTCAGTGATGTCATTGCTGTGGGCCCAGTCACATGATCAGATGCCCGGGCACAGACAGGGAGACCGGAGGATGCCACACTGCTGCAATGGAGCAACGGAAGGTGAGTTAAATCATTTATTGTTTGTGTGTGCCAGCAGGAGGGCCATATACCATGATGAGGGGCTATGTAGTATGATAAGGGGGTCATATAGCGTGATTGGTGGCTATGTACTATGATAAGGGGGCCATATAGCATGATGGGGCTATATACCATCATAAGCGGGCCATATAGCGTGATGGGGGCTATGTACCATGATAAGGGGCCAGTATAGTGTGAAGGGGGGCTATGTACCATGATAAAGGGGCCATATAGCGTGATGGGGGCCATATTCAGCATGGGGAGGCAATGTAACAGGATAAGGGCGCTATCTACTAGGATAAGGGGGCTACATCCAGGATGGGGTGCTGTGCACCAGGATTGAGGAGCTATGGTGGGTCCAGGATAGAATGCCATGTATCAGGATGGGGACCATATATACCAACATGGGGCCCAGGATGGGGGACATATATACTGATTGTAAGACGGACACTGGCATTATAAGGCAGACTCCATTTAACATTAAAAATAATTTTTTTTCTCTTTTCCCTTACCAAATTTGGGGTACGTTTTATAGTCTGGTGTGTCTTATATAGCGAAAAATACAGTACATAAACTTCATGATTGCTAATAACAATGAGCAGAACTATACATGCCTTTTCTGAAAAGCCTCAGAGGCTGTAATGCCATTAAGCAAGAGGCACCACTAACCAAACAACATCATGAAGACCAAGGAGATCTCAAAATAAGTCGGGAGACAAAGTTATTCAGAAGTACAAGTAAGGGTTGAGTTCTAACAAAATATCCCAATCCCTGATGATCCTCTGGAGCACCATCCAATACATTATTATCAAATGGAAAGAAACATGGTACCACAACAAACCTACCAAGAGAAGGCTGCCCACCCAAACTCTCAGCATGGATAAGGAGGCATTAATCAAAGTAACAGCACAGAGACCAATTGTAACCCTAAAAGAGCTGCAGAGTTCCCAAGAAGAGACTGAATTATCTCTCCATACAACAACAATAAGCCCATGCACTCCATAGAACTGTCCTTTATGGAAGAGAGGCCAATAAAAGGCACTACTTATAGACAAAAATTGGAAGGCTTATTTTGAATTTGCCAAAACACATGTGGGAGACTCTCCAAATGTATGAAGGAAGGTGCTGTGGTCAGATGAAACCAAAATGTAACATTTTGGCCACCAAGGTAAATGCGACAGTGGCATACAAAAGTTTCAAACATTATTTTCATCTTTTACATTTTAGAAATGCCTAAAAGGAAATTAGAATGACGTAAAGGTTTGGGCACCCTGGCTGGTTAGTACCTAGAAACCTAGCCAGCCAAGAGTCTTTCAATTCTTGTTTGAGGGATTTTCATCCATACTGCTTTGGAAATGTCTTCCACTTCATTGAGATTTCTGGGTCATCTTGCATACATTGCTCTTGTGAGGCCTAGCCACAGATTTTCAATGATGCTCAGATCAGAGGACTGTGAGGGTCATTGTAAAACCTTCAGCTTGCGTCTTTTCAGGTAGTTTATTGAGGATTTTGACATGTGTTTAGGATCGTTTTCCATTTGTAGAAGCCATCCTCTTTTCAACTTCCGTTTTTCTTACAGATCCTGTTATGTTTGCATCAAGAATTTGTTGAAATTTCATTCAATCCATTCTTCCCTCTGTGCATGAAATGTTCCCCGTGCCACTGACTGCGATACTGAAAAGGATAAAATGTATGCGGTGTTAAGGAGCACTAGAGGGGAACACAAGGACTGGGACAACTGGGATTTTGATATACCAACATAATTTATTATTCAAGTAAAGAAACAAGCTCTCTATCATGCTACAACGCGTTTCGGCAGCAGTCGCCGTCATCCTCAGGTAGGCTATCCTTCCTGAGGAAGACAGCGACAGCTGTCAAAATGCATTGTGGCATGATAGAGAGCTTGTTTCTTTACTTGAATAATAAATTAGGTTGGCATATCAAAATCCCAATTGTTCAAGTCCTTCTGTTCCCTTCTAGCGCTTCTTAACACCGCATACATTTTATTCTTTTCACGATCTTCTCTACCCTCGGGGAGAGCGGTGTGGAGCTGCTCTGAGGAGCGAACAGGACCTGAACTGACGTCAGAAAGCTACTCCCCTCTGTACCACGCAGCCAGGTCACGTGACACCCAGTGGATGACACCGCCGATCTGACCGCTTCTACAGCAGCGGCGCTCCTGCGTGCCTCTCTCTGTGAATAGCTCACTGCTCACCCGCGCTGGACGCTTCAGTTCTATTTGGATATCATTTATTTATTCAATAATTGTAAGTTTCAGTCCAGTAGGATTTTTCTGTTGCTCCAACAAGAAATATTTGGACACACTGAGTTATAATACTGTGAACAATATTATGTGTTTGTTTGTTCAGTCTGCAGTCCATGGGCTGTATGGTTCTACCCACATATTGCAGACCACATTTGCATTCCAACAAATAAATCACGTATGAAGTATAACAATTTCAATTTTTCAATTTTGTTTGCTGTAAATTACTTCCCCTGTTACAAGTGATATTTATGTATGAATCTTTATACCTTTTAGATACCATTTAATTTTCAACTTGTTTAACTGCTCACAATCACAGTAATTTTGACCATAGGTGCCCAAACTTTTCCATGCCACATTATGTCCTAACCAACACTGTTCATCACCCCAAGAACACCAAACAGTGAAATATGGTGGTGGCAGCATAATACTGTGTGGATGTTTTTCAGCAGCAGGGACAGGGAAAGTGGTTAGAATCGAGGGGAATATGGTGCGAAATATAGGGATATTAATGAGCAAAATTGCTTCAGTCTGTCAGTGATTTGAGATTTTGAGATGGAGGTTCACCTTTCAATGAGACAATGACCCAAAGCATACTGCTAAGGCGGCCGTCACACGGAACGATTTCTTGCCCGATATCGTTTAAGCGATCTCCTTTTTGATCGCTTAAGCGATATCGGGCAAGAAATCGTTGCATGTAATCAAGCGATTTACGATGTGAAATCGCTTGATCGTGACATCGCTGATCTGAGCTTCGGTTCTCAGATCTAGCGATGAGCGATTTGACGATCTGTCTCATCGTGGTGTATAACACCATGATGAGCGATTTCCCAGCGCAGAGTCTATGCTGGGAGATGGTAACTATGGTACACGTCGGGTAACTAAGCGACGCGCGGCGCCTAGTTACCCGATGTGTACCATAGTTACCAGCGAGATCGCGGCTCCACATCGCTGGTGAGTCTGTCTGTGTGACATCTCACCAGCGATGTGAGCGATATTGTAAGCGATTGCGCGTGCACGTGATCGCTTACAATATCGCTATAGATATCTGTGCGTGTGACGGCCGCCTAAGTCAGACTCGAGTAGTTTAAAGGGAAATGTGTAAATGTATAAGAGTGGCCTAATCAAAGCCCAACTCTTAATCAAACTAAGAATCTATGGCCCCTTTCACATTTCTGTGTATGTGCTGTTACCTGTGTTTGCCTGCCCTGCGCTATCGCAAAAAGCAAACGCGGGTGCTTTTCAGGCAAATGCAGGGCTGTACATGAACGCAGAGATGGCGTTCATGTACAGACGTTGACGACGTCTCTGGTGCGTTCTGTGTGACGCATGTGCTCAAACTCCGCCCCTCTTCAGGCAAGCGCAGGAGCTCGCCATCTCTGTGTTCATGTACAGCCCTGCGTTTGCCTGAAAAGCACCTGCATTTGCTTTTTGCGCTAGCGCAGGGCAGGCAAACGCAGGTAACTGCACATACGCAGAAATGTGAGAGGGGCCTATGATCAGACTTGAAGATTGCTGTTCGTCAGAGGAAACCATCTAACTTAAAGGAGATGGAGCAATTTTGCTTTGAGGAATCAGCAAAAATCCCAGTGACAATATGTGGAAATATGTGGAAATTCATAGACTTATTAAAAGCAACTTGCAGTTGTAATTGCCACAGATGGAAGCTCTACAAAGTGCTGACTTTAGGGAAGAATAGTTATGTACACTGAAGCTTTCAGTTATCTTGTACTATTTGTTGTGTGCTCACAATAAAAAGAAAACAAACATTTCACAATTGTAAGCATGTTCTTTACATGTCAGAAAAATGCTCCATAGACTTTGTTCGTCAGAATCGCTGGACTATGTCAGATCTGCATGGGAATTTTTTTTTTAAATGAAAGGAATGAGGGAAAGTGTCTTGTTTTATTTCTCTGTAGTGTGTCTATGTTTTTATTCAGGTTTCCACTTGTGGATTACAATGGATTCGGTGGACTATGGTAGATTGCCCAGACTATGGCAGAACCTACGTGAATTTTTTTATTGTAATAAAGTAGGGAAAGTTTCGGCGATTATTTATTTCAATAAAGTATTTTGTGTGTCTTGTCTTTTTTTTATTACTGATAGACACCTCTCCCTTATTACACCAGGGCTTGATGCCAGATGACACTACAAAGCTGACATCACCCGCAAAGACTATTACTACAATTGTAAAAGCACCAGGACAATCAGAAAAAACTGAGGTGAAGCACCAGAATTACAACATCTCGTGATACTCCACTTCTGTGGTGGCTGTGTACTAGCACTTTTAGATTGGGAAGGGCCCAATAACCATGGACCTTTCCAGCCTGATAATATAAGCTCACAGCTATCTGCTTTACCTTTGCTGGTCATCAAACATGGGGGGATCCTCACATAGCTTTTCTTTTTTTATTTAATTACTTATTTATTTGGTTCAACAGAAAGGTCTACAAACTATCTATCTATCTATCTATCTATCTATCTATCTATCTATCTATCTATCTATAATGTAGTTTCCGAGACTAACTATAGTCACATTCAATAGTCCTGACTAGTTTTTGCATGAATATCTTAAAAGGAACTTGTACCTCTCTCACTAATGATCAATGACTGCAATTCTGCAGCTTGACTGAAGCTCCAACGCTGCAACAGCTCAACAGTATGAGAGTCAAATAGAAAAGCTCTGATTTAGGCCAGGGTCACACACGGCATCCGTTTTTGGCTTAAATCCATTTTTGGGATCATTTTGGTCATTTTTTTTTCAAAGTCCAAAAATGCATATGTGTGTGTGTGTGTGTGCATTTTTCAAAAACGCATGCGTCAATCTCCTCTGCATTCACATGAAAATGTTTGCGGTCAGCACTGCGTATGCGCTGCAGTGCCGGATGCTGATGTGAAATCGGCCTTACTCTTTATACATAGAGTGAAATGTGAACTGTTTAACATATCATGATAACATCAATATGAAGTCTCCTGCTATGTGACAAGTACAGCCATAAATTGTATTGGTGGTCATCCCAAGCCGCTCCAGGGACTCCCGGCGGGTCTGGCTGCCAAGCGGCCCCCAGCACCACTCCCTGAAACTGTCTCCTGTAGCCCCGCTCCAGCCGCCGGGTGCCACGTGCAGGGTCTGTAACCACGGCTCTCACAACATCGTCCTGACCTCCTACAGTGGCAATCCGGTGGCTGTCACCCAGAGCCGCCCCTGGGTCTCCCGGCGGGTCCAACAGGTGAGCGGCCCCAACATCATTCCACCGTGTCTTTCTTCAGAGGCCCTGCTGTCGCCGCCAGGTGCCACGTGTGGGGCCCGTGACTGCAAAAGTCTGGCACTGTCTCCATCCTGCCGGCAGTCCCCCCAACTCCACTCAAGTTACTCCTGCTGTCCAGCAGCAGCGCACCCGCGGCTCTCATTGAGGGTTGCTCCAGTGTCCCCAGACGGGGCCATCAGATGGGAGGATGGCCTCCTTCTACACCACTTCTCCGCATCGTCCTCCACCATGGCCCCCCTGCAACCACCAGGAGTGAATCTGTGGCCGCACGAGCCTTGCAGCGGCTCTATCCCACCGATGGCCCTCCCAACACAGCTCCACTATGTCCTCCCTCCACGCTGCATTGCATCACTGGCTACACCACACACCTGGCTGCACCTCATCCCTGACCGCATCTCATCCACACCTGCACCTCATCCCGGACTGCATTTCCTCCATGATTCCATCTCGCCTCTGGCTCCATCACGTCTCTGGCTGCACCTCATCCATGGCTGCACCTCATCCACGGCTGTACCTCATCCATGGCTGCATCTCATCCCTGGCTGCATGTCATCCCTGGCAGCATGTCATACCTGGCTGCATGTCATCCCTGGCTGAATCTCATCCCTGGCTGCATCTCATCCCTGGCTGCTTCTCATCCCTGGCTGCATCTCATCCCTAGTATTGTACCTACACATGCTCTTAGACTGCACTGCATCACCCTGCTTCACCTCATCCTCAAGTGCTTTGCATTCTTCTGGACTCTGTATGCCTCCATTGGCCAGTGAACCATAGCTGCATCGCATCACCCTACTGCATCTCATAGCTTCATTGCATCATCCTACTGCATCCCATCCCCATGTACTGTGCACCTGCTTGACTTTGCAAGACTCATCCGCATTGGACATCCCCGCTGCATCCGTCCTCTGGCTGCATCCCTCCACCATGTGCTTTGCAATTGCCTGGACTTGACTGGCATTCATCTGCTTTGCACACCCTTCCTGCTACACCTGTACCCTGTCACTCCTGACCCCTGCCTCCACCTCATCCCCCTTCCTACTGCACCTGTCTCCCTGTCGCTCCTTTCCCCTGCCTCCATCTCAACCCCCGGCTGCACCTCCTCCTCTCAGTTGCCACTGCTCCTCCCTGCTGCAGCTGTTGCCCCCCGCTACCCCTATTCCCC
The DNA here is from genome assembly GCA_033576535.1 of Allobates femoralis. NCBI lineage: Eukaryota > Metazoa > Chordata > Amphibia > Anura > Aromobatidae > Allobates > Allobates femoralis. Next base: position 135,951,074 of record JARQOC010000005.1, on the reverse strand, counting down.
AACTGCATCTCACCCCTCTGCCCCACCTCTCATTCCCACTGCATCCTATATCCCTATGCAATGTTTCCCCTTCTCTTCACACTCACTCTTATCCTACTCCACTTCCTGCTATTCCCTCCAATCCCTCCTCCTGACAACACAATAACATTCTCCCCCTCAATCCTACCTAGCTATCTCACCCACTCCTTTGAACTTTTCCTCCACACCCAATCCTTTGTTGCCAAACATGCTCGCCCGCCATGCAAGCTCTCCTGCCCCCACCTCCTAACCCTCTCCCTCCTCCTCCTGCTTGCTGGCAACATATCCCCTAATCCTGGTCCCCCCAACACATCCTCACAGTCACCTACAGCCCACACCCACTCACCACGACTAACACCCGCAACCCATGCAACCCTACACCCATTCCCGAAGCCTCCCCCAATCTCCCTATCTGGCGCACTCTGGAATGCCCGCTCAGTATGCAATAAACTCTCATTCATCCATGACCTCTTCATCTCTAAAAAACTCTCCTTCCTTGGCATCACCGAAACATGGCTCACCCCCTCCGACACAACCTCCCCTGCTGCCCTCTCTTACGGCGGACTCACGCTCTCCCACTGTCATGCACTTAGTTGGCGCTGACATTGCTGCATGCTGCTGTGAATGTTGTTTGTCTTTAAGAGCTGCATGGTTTATAGTTGTCAAAGTCTTTGCCTCCTGTGTTGTGCTCCAGAACTGCATTCACTATTATATTCAACTGCTGGCTGAGGGGTTAATGTGTGACTCACGTGGAATCCCCTCCCCCTGGCTTTAAATAGCCTCCCCTCTCCTCTGTCAGGTGCTGCTGATAGCTATTTGCTCTAGGTCTTGGTGCTGTGCTGATGCTTAGCTGCTGTACTAAGTCATTCCTTGGGAGACGTTGTGATCCGTAACCCGTGGGTGGAGGTAGGGGCCCTCAGCCTAGGGCTAATCAGGAGTTTTAGAGTACAATGTGTCGGCTCACAACTCCTCACCATCAGAGGTACCTCCGAGATCAGGGTGAGCCAGGGACCGCAGCATTAGGGTCAGATTAGGCTCTCCGGACCCCCTTTTGTCCATTTCACCTGATACCTGATTCGCTTACCTTTCAAGCGTGACACCCACACACCCCGCCCCAGCAACACCCGCGGTGGAGGTGTTGGCCTACTCCTGGCCAACAGCTGCTCCTTCACCCTAATTACATCACCCCCTGCCTCCCTCCCCTCCTTCGAGGTGCACAATGTGCCCATGTTCTCCCCCTGCAACCACCAACTGGCAGTCATCTACCACCCCCAGGATCCTCATCCATCTTCTTCGACCACTTCACAGCCTGGCTTCTCTACCTCCTCTCCTCCGACATTCCGACCATTCAACATTTCCATTGACGCCCCCCACACCGTTGCCTCTAGACTCCTTTCTCTAACCTCCTCCTTCGGCCTCTCCCAATGGTCCTCCTACGCCACACACAATGATGGCCACACACTGGACCTCATCTTCACCAGCCTTTGTTCCCTCAATGACCTAGCAAACTCACCCCTCCTCCTATCCGACCATAACCTGCTGACCTTCTCCTCCCTCTTCCCGCCTACCACAATTCCCCCTCTCCGTAAACTCCCTCACCCTGAAGAAACCTCAAACTCATTGACTTCCACTCACTCTCCGAGTCCCTCCTCCCTCTCTGTGACTTGGCTTCCTCTCAAACGCTGATGCAGCCGCCACCCTCTATAACACCACTCTCGCCACAGCCCTCGACCAGGCCACCCCCTCTCATACAACAAAACCCACGCACACAGACAACCCTGGCTTACCTTACACACTAAAAAACTTCAACGGACGTCTAGGGAGGCTGAGTGGAGATGGAAGAAATCCCACTCCTCAGAACACTTTGCCTTGTACAAACAGTCTCTCATCGACTTCAAGACTGCACTGACCGCCGCAAAAGAAGCCTACTTCTCTTCTCTCATAACCACCCTCTCCCACAATCACAAGCAACTATTCATAACTTTTAATGCTCTACTCCGTTCTCCCACACACCATTCCCTCTCCTCTCCGCCGATGACTTCGCCATCTTTTTCAAACAGAAGATCGAGAAAATCAAAGAAAGCTTCGATCCACAGTCCCCTCACCCCTCCCCCTCTATCACACAACCCCCTTTGTCCAAAAGTAGCTTCTCCTCCATTACAGAAGAGCACCTCTCCTCCCTTCTATCACGATCACATCTCACCACTTGTGCCCTCGACCCTCTCCCCTCCCACCTCATCCCTAACCTCACCACAATCCTCATCCCTGCCCTAACCCATCTCTGCAACATATCACTTAATACCGGTGTCTTCCCGTCATCCTTCAAACATACCCTAATCACACCCATCCTCAAAAAACCCTCCCTCGACCCCGCAGCAGTCTCCAACTACTGCCCCATATCTCTCCTCCCCTTTGCCTCAAAATTGCTTGAGCAACATGTCTATTCCGAACTGTCCTCCTATCTCTCCTTGCAAGAAAATGATTTAGCGGTCTTGTAGAAGCGCTACTACAGCTCAGGCACCAGGATGATGATGTTTATAAACCGCAATCTTTATTTTCCCCTCACAGCTCCACAACATGTTTCAACTGCTCAAGGCAGTCTTCCTCAGGTAGTCACGATAAGCTTCTGCAGGACAAAGTACCTCGTGGTCCGAGCTGCTGTGTTCATATGATAGAAAGACCAGATACAGCGGTATGTCTGGGTAAAGTGGTAGCTGTTTATTTTCCTACGCGTTTCGGAGTCGTATCCCAAACTCCTTCCTCAGGGAACCCCTATCTTAGATTCCTCAGGTAGTGTCACTACCTGAGGAAGACTGCCTTGAGCAGTTGAAACATGTTGTGGAGCTGTGAGGGGAAAATAAAGATTGCGGTTTATAAACATCAACATCCTGGTGCCTGAGCTTTAGTAGCGCTTCTACAAGACCGCTAAATCATTTTCTTGCAAGCTTCTATTTCCCCTGAGGGATCAGCGGCTGGAGCAGCACAGCGAGGGCACAGTGGTGAAGGACCTGGCGTTCCCTAGATAACAAGCAGTGACGCACATCCGGGACCGGCGCCACGTGACCGGAAAGGTCCTATACGGACAGCTGAGGACCAGCGAGGTCGAAGGAGCGGAGCGTGCACATTGCCGGGGTCCCCCATATATCAGAGGCCATTACACCGGGTTGTGCAGGTCGTGCACAACCCAACCAGGTGAGTGGCCACCTGTAATAACGCCATATTAACTTAGCTATAGTGACCTTACACATGCGCCCCTTCTCTCCCTTTTTTTCTTACCTATCTCTCATTGGGCTCCCTCTTCGACCTCCTACAATCTGATTTCCGACCCCACCATTCCACCGAAACAGCCCTAACCAAAGTCACCAATGACCTACTGAACGCCAAGAGCAAGCGACACTACTCCATCCTTCTCCTTTTCGACCTTTCTGCTGACTTCGACACAGTCGACCACTCCCTCCTACTTCAAATTCTAGAATCTCTTGGCATCACTGACCTAGCCCTCTCCTGGATCTCCTCTTATCTAACAGACCGGACCTTCAGCGTCACCCACTCCCACACCACCTCCTCGCCCTACCCCCTATCTTTTGGAGTTACCCAAGGCTCGGTGCTGGGACCACTGCTCTTCTCCATCTACACCCTCAGCCTAGGCCAACTCATTGAGTCCCATGGCCTTCAATACCACCTCTATGCCGATGACACCCAGGTCTACCCGTCCGGCCCCGACATCACCTCCCTACTATCCAAAATTACGCAATGCCTGTCTGCCATCTCATCCTTTTTCTTCGCTCGTTTCCTGAAGCTCAACATGGACAAAACCGAGTTCATCGTCTTCCCCCCACGTCGCTCTTCCCCCTTACCCGACCTATCCATCACTGTCAATGACTGCACACTCTCACCCATCCCCCATGCCAAGTGCCTCGGCAAGGTAATCCTTGACTCTTCCCTCTCCTGCAAGCCCCACGTGCAAGCCCTCGCCACCGCCTTCCGACTCCAGCCCAAAAACATTACCCGAATCTGCTCCTTCCTTGACCATGACACTGCCAAAGCACTTGCCCTCATCATCTCCCGCCTCGACTACTGCAACCTCCTGCTCAACTGCTCACCGGCCTCCCCGCAACCTCCCTTGCACCTCTCTGAACCATCCTCAATTCCGCTGCCCGACTCATCCACTTGTCGCCCCGCTACTCCCCTGTCACCCCCCTCTGCCAAGCCCTTCACTGGCTCCCCACTTCCCACTTCAAAACCCTAACCCTGACATACAAAGCCATCCACAACCTGTCCCCTCCATACATTTAAGACTTGGTCTCCCAATACCTCCCGTCACGCAATCTGCGCTCGTCTCAAAAGCTCCTCCTCTTCTCCCCCCACATCCCCACCTCCCACAACCTCATGCAAGACTTCTCTTGTGCATCCGCCGTACTCTGGAACTCTCTCCCACACCACATCAGACACTCCCCTACCCTGGGAACCTTCAAGGAAAACCTGAAGACCCACCTCTTCCTTCAAGTCTACAACCCACACTGAGACCTAATCCGCTGCACCACCTGACCCCCACCTCTGCCCCTCTACTGTCTCCCACCCATCCCCTATAGACTGTGAGCCCTCGAGGACTGTACCTGTACGATTTAATTGTCGTTATTTTTTATGTTCTTGTTCTCGTCTGCCCTTACACATGTAAAGCTCCATGGAACCAATGGCGCTATATAAATATATAATAATAATAGTATTAGATTCTCAGATAGTGTGCTTGGTCTGGTGAGGCCATACTGAACCATTTTTGCATTTTGTCTATTTTGTAACTAATTTCCAATTTGACTCACTTAACCCCTTCAATGAAGTCATTATACTGAACGTTTAGTTAACAAGTTTAAAAGGAACGTTAAACATTAAATTTATTTATGTCAGTAGGCTGTTGTATTTTAGTGGTTTTATTAGATGGTCACATTTGCCAAAAAATATAAGGATTCATCAAGACATATCTTCACAATTACACAATAACTACTTTCCTACTTGTGCCCCTGCTGTACTTGGCACATTTTTACTGTATGTCTACTTTGTCACCATTATAGTTTCAGCAGCTCTATTAACTTAGTTCAGCCATTATATTATTATTAATTTTGCTCCTGAATGGTGACAGCTAAGTCAGATGAACACGTTACCAGCAGTGAGCATAAATGATCTGATAATGTCTCCAATATAGAACAATCAGCAACCACGGGCACAATAAGTACAAAAAACATTGATCCCTGTGTGTGTAACATCTGCCGTAATGGTGACATGTGGGCGACAATGCTGCAACATCCAAGATACTTTCTACACATGCTCTGTAGCTTTGTATAATAATGCAGCTGCACACAAATGTACTGCTTTAGGCCACGTGCACACGCTGAGGATTTGGTGAGTATTTTACCTCAGTATTTGTTGCCAAAACCAGGAGTGGATGATAAATCCAGAAGTGTTGACGTCTTTCTATTATATTTTTCCTATGATTGTTCCACTCCTGGTTTTGGCTACAGATACTGAGGTAAAAAACTCACCAAATACTGAACAAGTGCATGTGGCCTTACAGTATTGAACCATTGACGTCTTATCTGTCAGTCTGGGAGCACAGAGAAGGTGAATATTGGCACTAATAAACTCTTACACTGCTAACAAAATGTACAACAATGATACCAAGTTGCACATGAAATTTTTTTAGCATTAAACTACTTAACTGATTACAATATTTCATAATAATATAATAAACCCTAATAAATGATATGAGCATTTCGGTTCACTCCCTTCAGGTCCATCTAGTTTGGTCCTCTATGGAAGCTGGTCTTCACTGGTGCTTACTAGGTCCCTGCGGCATTATCACATCACAGCATGACGGATGTCGTGAAAACTTATTAGGCCTAGTAAGTGCCGGACGAACCTATGATGCCGGGTATTATATGCCGGGTGCAGAAGTGAAGACCGGCTGCCACAGAGGTCCGGACTGGACAACAGACCAGTGCAGCACAAATCCAATTACTCATCTCTACCAACTAATTTATTATCATCATTCGTAATGGTAACGTACAGACATGAACAGTACCTGCTGTCTATCAAGCTTCATCCTCTTGGCGGCATTCCTACTTTCACTCTCACAAGCTGAGGCTAAGATACTTTCTGCTACAGCGGAGGTGAGGTGTGAAGGGATAGGTCGGGACTGAAAAAAAGCACATTATAGATAAAGCAGGATTAAACAGCTATTACATTTATAAGGGTTTAATGGAGACAAGACTGCAATCACTGAAATGTCACTTTACAATGCACATACACACAACAACAAAACTTAAAGGGGGAAATGAACTGATGACAAAATGAAGAAACACAGGATAATTCTTCACCTGGAATATCACAATCCATGTTTTCAGTATATTATAATACAGCCATGTTACCAAAAAGGTCTGCCTTATAGATATCTAAAGATACCAAGCACTTGAATCATGGTACCAAAGTACGATGGGTTATTTCCACCCCGCTGTTATATACAATGTACTAAATAAGAAGTATATATTATATATCCAGACGACAGACGTATAGCCTAATTGGGAGCACAACTCCTCCAAGGATACTGGTCCAGTATCCTATCTTCCAGGCAAGAAAATGAAAACAAAAAAAACTCTAAGCGCACCCAATGTGCTGAAGGAAAGTCTCTTTTCTTGGCATCTGTTGAATTGTACCTTTTCCCTCTGAATTGTAAAGTTCTGCGGAACACATTAGAGCTATAGAAATAAAATTTTTTATATGTGTATGTATATATATATATATATATATATATATATATATATATATATATATATATACATATAGTGCTCCTGGGGTTTGGGTGTCACAGTGGTACTGCACCTAACCCAAAGGTGTGGTATCATGCTCTTAGGTAAGCTGGGAACACTAAGCTGAGACGCACCAAAGCACACCCAATGCCAACCCAAACTCCAGGCCAAGGAGATACTAGGTGGAAGAGGCTCGCAGATACAGCAGACCCCATCAGCTGTTTGGAGGGAGGAAGTGAGTTGAGGGGTTGGGGAAAGTTAGTCAGTAGGAGAGGACAAATTGGCAGGAAAAGAGTGTGTTCCAGGGAACCCAAGCAGCTGGGGAGAAAGCGGGACCCATGTGGGAGGGTCAGCTGCTGATCTCCGGGCCTGGGGAACCAAATCTACAGGTGGCTGGAAAGCCAGGTAGAGGAATGAGCTGCAGAGTGATGCCGGCCCAAAATTGAGTTTGATCTGCAACACCAAACCAAGAAACTGGAGGCCACTGAACTGCATGTGCAGTGGCCACTACCGTGGACTCTCCCAAGCTAAGGGACTATTGAGGGTTACAAGGACTTGCAATGTAGTAGCTCAGAAGGGCACGCAGTCGCCTGCTTTGGGACATGTAGCACGAAGACGCAGGGAAGGAGGAGTAACAGAGTAAGACGGCGAAGGGCAGCTAAGAAAGGCTTATACTTGGTGTCTCAGTAGAGTGAACCCGGACTGCCTGTGAGCTGGCCAAGCTGCAATCTTGGAGGACACAGTACCCTGGCTGGGTAGTGACCTCTTAAAAACTTAAGTAAAGGAGCCGGTGTCCGTCTATTCCTTCCTGCGCCCTTCTACACCTAACACTACAACCACCATCCTTCACAAACTCTCACACTATAAATCCCAGGGGCCCGCTCTGTCTGTCTATCAAGCTGCCTATCCACCTATCCCCTGGGGACCATTACAAGCAGCACTGGTCATCCCTGACCAGAAACCACAGATGGCATCACAAAAAACTTTATTTCCCCTGTAAATAACCCCCCTTTAACAACCAATCGCGGCCACGACTTCTAGGGAGAGCCACCATGACATCCTCTGAACCGTTTAGCCCTAGAGAGTCGAGTACCCTGGCTCCATGATGGATGTATATATATATATACTATGTATATATACATATATATATATATATATATATATATACTTGTTAATGTATATTCCCATCTACTGTGCGTGCCTTGTAATGTGGCAGATATGCTCAAGAATTTGCCGGTTTGTGTGCTAACCAGAGGTGGACACATCATTGGTAAAACCTGGACAACCGAATAAGGGCCCATGAGAAAAGGGTGCATTTACAACGCAAATATGGCTATACTGGACCGCAAAAGGCCGTATATTGTTACTGCATAGGGGCCCTTTTCCTCTCTGTGTACCCCAGTAGCTCTAAGTACCTCAATCCAATTAGTACCAATTAGTATAGTCTATATAGCGGTAATGCAGTTCAGGTTTCACATATTCATTGCTCACATGTACCTTGGCAGACTAATGGCCACTTTACACACGGCTACATTTCTAGCTTATCCACAGGTAACTTACTGGCTGCAGTGAAATCATGGAGACATGATTCCATTTGTACACAGCAACAAGATAGAACCGTGTCTCCATGATTTCACTGCAGCCAGTAAGTTACCTGTGGATAAGCTAGAAATGTAGCCGCGTGTAAAGAGGCCATAAGCCTGCTGTTCCACATGTTAGTTTGCATACTTCTGAAGTTACAGGAGCTTGCACCTGTTCACATTTCACTCCTTTTCCCAGGAGTTAGTGATTATTTTAGTTTTTTCTTATCTTTAAGCATTAATTACGGGGAAGTAGGGACAGCCTGCTTAGTTGACAAAGTACTCACTTTGTCTAAAATAAGGTCAAACAACCATATTTTTTGGTGTGAGTGCTGACCGTGTAAAAACTGACAGCATTTGTGTCCAATAATTCAATGTTCAATAGGGCTGTTCAGATGATAGCCATTTTATACAAATTCATGAATTTGACACAAACTGAAAAAAAAGAAGGGCTTCTTCCCTGTTACTAACCATTTTTGCAACTTTTTGAGAAAAAAGTTGCAAAAAAATTTTTGAGAACAGACATCACACTACACCGGAGTTGCGCTAAATGTTTTGCCACTTTTAAAAGACTGCAAGTGATGAATCAAACAAAAGCATCTGGAATCATTAAACTCCAACAAAGCAGAAAACAAATGAAACAAAAAAAACAGGTGATCACATTTATAAAAGATTTTAAAAAAAAGTACAAATAGAATATTGAATTGGGTGCAAACAAAAAAAGGCACAAAACTAGACAAAAATCAGGTGCAAAGGCAATGATAAATTGAGTCCCAAGTATCTAAATTTTGAAAGCACAGTCTGCAGCAGTGATGCAAATAAAACTTAATATATCCCCTAATTGTATTGGACATTGCAATTATCAGAGAGTCTTCAACAAAGCACTGTAAAGAAACTGGAAAAAGCGGATTTCTGTAATATCACAATTTAAACGGAGATTCACAAAATATGTTGCATATAAAAGAGATTTGTCAGAGTTTGTGATTATTGGGGGTTCAGATGCTACCAATCTCTAAAATGGAGGTGTAAACATGCTCAGCCAAGTACTGATGTTCCTCCGACACTGTATACGGACTCTATACACTTTCTGTAAGGGTAGAGGCACAATATCAAGAGCATGGGATTTGTTATCATAATGTCATGTGGTGGTATAAGAGATAGGGAGGCAAAATGGTAAGATGGGCAAGGGAGTTCACGGGAGCTAATCTGGCCCTGGACTGGGGGTCCCTAAATATCTCTGTTCTCGAAGGTACCTCTGAAGGTGAGGAGGTTTGGATCTCCACCCAAGCCCTTTGCTCCTGATCAGCCCTAGACTAAGGGCCCCTACCTCCACCCATGGATCGGGAAACCTAGCAGCTTCAATTGAAGTCAATGGCAGCAATTACAGAGCTCATTTCTACCTGGATCCCATGGTGTGAGGTCATGCTGTGCTGAGCTATATCATTGCTCCCATTGACTTCTATTGAAGCTGCTGGGTTTCCCGGTCCGTGGGTCAAGGTAGAGGTCCTTAGTCTGGGGCTGATCAGGAGCAAAGGGCTAGGGTGGCGACCCAAACCTCCTCACCTTCAGAGGTAACTTCGGGAACAGGGCTAGTCAGAGACCCCAAGTGCAGGACTAGACTAGCCCCACAGAATGCCATTGCCCATCCTACCATCTTGTCTTCCTATCCGTTATACCACCATGTGACAGATAATGATCCTCAGCTCAGGTTCTGCTGTGAGTGTGAAATGAGTGTCATCTACTGTGATTCAATCCTGCAATTGGATTACAGTTGGAGAAGAATATATTAATCTCCTTAACTCCTCCATTGCCAGTCTCGGCGTATATCGCACTGCACTTGCATGTGTGTCAGTGCAGTGTTATGTTTTACTCACATCCATAAACTTGCATGGGTCTAAGTGATCCAATACTCGCAGACAATCATATCATGTTGCAATTTTTATCTTGGACTGAATAGGGCTGAGGAAAATTTTGCAGGTCTGAGCTTCCTGATTGTCTACCGTTGGTCCGAGTACAAAGTGAGATTATTGTGCTTTGCACTCGTGCGAGTTTCATGCCAGTGTCTCTGTACCCTAAGGCTAAGAGTTCACACGTGCAGTAATCATCCCTTAGTTCCAGCAGTAATCCATTGGCAAAACAGATGTGCAGACACAACTTTTTTCCCCTAGTTTGCAATAATTGATTTTTGCAGCATCCGTTTTTTTTAACTTGGGAGGCTATGGAAAACGGATCCGTTAACTGAGTGCTGTTTGGCAATCCAATTTTCTGTCATTTGTAAAGGATTCATCTTGTGCTTGGTCAGGCTAAAGGTACTGTTACATGGTACATGTTAACAACCATGTTGTTTGCGATCCCGGGAGCGCGCTGATTTTTTTCACAGCTGTTCAACATCGATGTTGTGAGCAGGGATAGTTTGCAAACACCGCGAACGATCCCTGCTCACTGCTGTGAATGGGCAAAGTCGGCCGTGATATCGCTATTGCGGTGTCACACCGAACTATGCCACAGGTTGTTTAAATTGAAGTTGAAAGGTTTTCCTGCATGCAGGAAAACCTGTCAACTCAGACTTGAACAACTATCGTTGTTGAATCGTGCGTTTACACGCAACTATGCAACAACGATGTCGTTTCAACATCGTTCCTGATGTCACTTTTGAACGATGTCGGGAAGGATGTTGAAACGTGTAACGGTACCTTTAGTCTGTCTTCAGCTGACCCCATCTCTCCATTATTGGTGGCCAAATTTCAGGTTTTCTTGTGTCAAAAACCGCAATCACTAAGAAATCCTTCATATATTATGGTCCATTTACACGCGGCCACAGTAAAGTAGAAATTGGCAGGCATCGGACACAACTGTGCCTGTTGCCTTGAAAAGACCACGATGTGGCGGCGTGTAATTCAGGACTTTCCTTTGTGTGTCTTCCCTGAAGGAAGGAAAGTCCTAAATTACACGCTGCCACATCGTGGTCTTTTCAAGGCAACAGGCACAATTGTGTCCGATGCCTGCCGGTTTCTACCTTCCTGTGGCCACATGTAAATGGACCATAAGGAGCCCTTTACACGCTGCTACTGGAGGATGGATACAACCCGCTACAGGCTACAAATGTAGCTTGTAGCGTCAATAAAGCCCGTAGTAGCGGCGTGTGAAGACGGGACGAGACAGCCGGCAACAGATACATCTGTTTCCGAGCACTGCTCTAAAACAGATGGCTACAAAGCCGATTGTAGCGAGCTGTATCGGCGTGTAAAGAAGGAACAGAAGGGTTGTTTCTACACCATGCTATGTAGCTGGGGCGTGACACAGGCTCCGGGTTTCCGCGCCCCCTTCAGCGATCATTGGAGGAAGCTTCGGCGTTGCGATTGGTTGTCGCCGCACAGGGCGGCATATTTAAGGAGCTGACGAGTCACACTACACAATTGCTCGAGCGTCAAGTATTAATCAGCCTCCTGCGATGCCTGCCCAATCATGGTATTATTGCTTTGTCCTATCAGCGTACGGAAGTCTCGTAATCCACAATTGTAGCACGCCTATGTGCTGTCCCTGCTGCACCAGGTACGCCCATAGTAGCTGGTTGTAGCGGTGTGTAAATGAGCTAAGATGAGCTACAGATGGCTACTTGAGACACCCGGCGATGTATCTAGCTATAGATGTTGCGTAGCGTAGCGCACCTTGTGGCGGCGTGTAAAGGAGGTGCGTTTACCGTTTGTAACCGTTTGAGCGTGCTCGTGCACGTGAAGTAGCGGGTTGTATCCATCCTCCAGTAGCGGCGTGTAAAGGTACCCTAATGGTACCTTTACACGCCGCCACAACAGGATGGATACCAACGGCAACTTCACGTGCACGAGCACGGCCGAACGGTTACCAACGGGAACCGCACCCTCTTCACACGCCGCCACAAGGTGCGCTACGCTACGCTACATTTACAGCTAGCTACATCGCCGGGTGTCTCAAGTAGCCATCTGTAGCTCAGCGTACCTCATTTACACAACGCTACAACAAGCTAATATGGGCGAACCTGGTGCAGCAGAGACAGCACATAGGCGTGCCACAATTGTGGATTACAAGACGTCCGTACGCTGATAGGACAAAGCCAGAACATCATGATTGGGCAGGCATCGCAGGAGGCTGGTTAATACAGCACGCTCGAGCAATTGTGTAGTGTGACTGGTCAGCTCCTTAAATATGCCTCCCTATGCAGCGACTACCAATCGTCATGCAGGAGCTTCCACCAATGATCGCAGATGGGGCGGGGTAACACGGAGCCTGGGTGACGCCTTAGCTACATTGCAGCTACATCGCCGGGTGTCCAGAGTTCCCTTCTGTGGGTTCTTTACACGCCGATACAGCTCGCTACAATCGGCGATGTAGCCATCTGTTTATGGGCAGTGCACGGATACAGATGTATCTGTAGCCGGCTGTGTCGTCCCGTCTTCAGACGCCGCTACTACGGGCGATATTGGCGCGACAAGCTACATTTGTAGCCTGTAGCGGGTTGTATCCATCCTGTTGTGGCGGCGTGTAAAGGTACCATAAGAGATTGATTGTTTCCTAGAATAGGATCTGGGAAACAGAAACAAAATACCGTAATTGAATCTGATAAGAATGAAAAATCCTTCATGACTTTAAAAAACATTCCTAAAAATAAACTGAATACTTGCATAGCTGCGACAGTCTCATTTAAAGTGGTTGGCCTACCATTTTATCACTTCCAGTATATTGATCATAAAAAGTAATAATTATTGCAATCCAGTGAAAAAGTATAAAATTTTCTTATTCATGTCACCATGTGGTGTTCACAGTGTATATCAGTGTGTAACAGGGGCGGACATATTAATGGAGTAACCGATGCAGCTGCATAGGGGCCCAAGAGGTATGGAGGCCATTACCACCTTCAAAGCAGGGGATATGTGCATTTTGAAGAGTTATGGACTGAAAGGGGCCAATATTTTATTCTTTCACAGGGGCCCTTTCAGCCTGTGTCCGCCAATGGTCTAGGTCATCCTTTGAGTTGAGAACTGGTGGTCACACATGCTCAGTCCTGCACCTCACAGCCTGGTTTGTAGACAGTCATTCACTGGTCACTCAAATGCACCAATAGAAATATGTTGTAGGGCAGACGGCTAATTTTATTGGTTGCTCTGAACTGAACAGTGACTATAGATTTTGAACACCAGGTGACGCCTTACTATGTATGAAAATGGAATAACTCTTCTTTGAGGATCGTTAGAAGATCTGGCTCAATATTAAATTCTAAAACGTGGGTTTTGCTTATATTCATTTTATTGAAAGATATTAGAGAATTCCTCAATATTGTATACTAATTGCCTAATTGAATTTAGGGTATCTATTAATATAACCAGAAGATTCTACAGGTAACTTAAAATATATTTTGGTGCTGTACAAAACTGAACTTATTCTGGAAAGAAATTCAACTTCTCATTAACTCTGTAACAGGTCTGAATATTTCACTTAAAGAGAACCTGTCACCCCCCCAAAGATTTCAATCTAAAGGCAGCACTGAATGCAGCATGTATGCTGCATTCAGGCAAGGGGTCCCCCATGCGTTTCTGATGTTTTAATCATTAAATACAGCCTTTTAAAATGTGTACATCAAAGTCAGGAGGGCATTACCAGATCCATGAGTCAGCTCCTTCCCGGGGGCTATTCCGCCCCCTGCTTCTCTGTTCCTCCCTCGTCCCTCTCCTCGCCGTGTTATACATGGAGCAGGGCGGGAATAATTGCTGCTGTCAGGGTGGGAGGCGGGTCAGGAACGTGAGGCTGACAGTAGCAACACCTCGCTCTGCGCCTGTGTGAAGGTGCACAAAGAGACGCAGAGCGAGGAAAGCTGACAGGCATCAAGGAGGCGGCGAGGAGAGGGACGAGGGAGGAACAGAGAAGCAGGGTGCGGGAATAGCCCCCGGGAAGGAGCTGACTCGTAGATCTAGTAATGCCCTCCTGACTTTGTTGTACACATTTTAAAAGGCTGTATTTAATGATTAAAACATCAGAAACGCACGGGGAACCCCTTGCCTGAATGCAGCATACATGCTGCATTCAGTGATGCCCTTAGATTGAAATCTTTGAGGGAGGCGATAGATCCTCTTTAATGTTGAGATGTCATTTTCACTAATAGGGATACATGATCTCCCAAAAGAGAAAAGGCCTTTAGTTTAGCATATTTTAATGGCCGAAACTTTCCTTATTGACTCATTATGGAAAAAGACTCAAGCTCCTTCCATTGAAGACCTTAAAGAAGGACTGGCTTCCCACAACTTATTCGAATATATATATATATATGTTTTGCGGAATAAAATGCAAAGAAAATACCAGACAAAATGGTCGGACTGGGTTGCGATGTTTGCACCTAACTTAAGTGTAGACTAATGTTGACATATTTGATACTTAACCCATATTTCTCTTTAGTGATATTCACAAAACTAGTCAAGTATTGGTCTACGAAGTAGCTTATATAATTTAATTGAATTTTATCATATTGTTTCTAAACAAAACAATTATTATTTAAAATGATTATACACAAGAATCCATGTCATTATATATAGTTATAAGTTAATCACTTACAGTAAATATCTAAAATTAATTGATGTTCTATGATTCTTTGACCATTAAAGTATTATTATGCCTACCCGACTTCAATTATATTATTTCATTCAACTTATTTAGTTGCTCTGAGTATGTACAATATGTAATGAAACATAGTCTGTAACAAGATTTATATGTAAATTTAATAAAAAGATTTAAATCAAAATGGAATAAGTCTTCATTGAGTCGATATTTTAACAGCACATAAATTGCAAATATTTTAAATTTTTTATGATCTATATACACAAATAAAAACTCCTCTTAATTAGTACTTTGTGAAATGTAATGTGATTATTAAATGTCATCTATCAACGGTGATCCCGATGTATACATGTGTCACAAAGCTCAAACCCTTCACATTCTCCAGGTCTCATTTGGTTTTAATGTTGTTTAAACGTATTCAGAATTCAATGATTTTCTTCTCTAGAACAATTACAATAGGGTCATAAACAGTGATTGCATAGCATATAAACACAATAATAGATATCTTCACATGCTACATATGATACTCTATGGAAAATTACTGGGTGAAAATGTATTTGAGAAATAACGACCATCAATGTGAAGTGCTGTTGTGTAAAATTGGCTTTTTTTCTTTCTGAAATCACCTTGCTGGAACATTAGGAAACGTAATATTTAGCTAGGGATAATTTCAGGTTAAATCAAGTCAATTAATACACAGCCAGAGGACTGCAATGTTCATGGGTCTTAGCACAGTAAAATATATTGAGCACAAAGACAGATACTCACATATGTGTTTATTGTGGTTAATAATATTACAGATTATGCCCTTAAACAAAAGCTACAATCCACTTTCATAATCACATTTAGTTGAGCTCACAATAATCACTATGAAGGCTGCTATCCATTAATATGTCAAACGTGGGATCAAAATGAATGGAAAATATGAATCCCTTCCTCTTGTGTCATTGTGTGCAGTAATGACAAAATGGTAGTCAGTATTACGGCAGCACATAACAGGTTAATGCAGCCATGATCTCTGTACTTGTCACATTGTAATACAAACTGTGTGGGTACTTGTCCAACCTTATTCTAAGACCTTCTCTAACCTAAATGTGGAGCCCCTATGACAAGGCGCCACAGGGAGGTACTGCACCCCAAACAAAAGGTGTAGTGCCTCCTACAGAGTCTGTACCCCAACACTAGTACAGTAGGCCACCATATATTCAAACCACCCAAAGGGTTAAAAGGCCCTCCAAAAATAATTTATACTTCATAAACAAACTCCAAGGAGTCAGGCCCAATCAATTGCAATTAATATTTATTAAAATTCCAACACTGTGTTAAAAAATGACAATGTAAAACAAGGTACACAGAAGGAAAAACCACATGACAGAATAGAGACCACAATGGTATTAAATCCTCAAGCACAGGAACCAACAAACACCATTCAAAGGATATAATCAGTGCCCCAAATACTGGGTACACTCCATGTGCCAAGAGAGGGTAATACATATAAAATCATCAAGTCATGGGTCTTATTTACCTTACTGCGACCGCCCCCTGACGCGTTTCGCACCAGCTTCTTCTGAGGAGGGTCAGGGGACCGTATAGTCAGTAGGTCCCAGGGGGTGGAGCCTAGTTGAGCGGGAGATGAGGAGTGACAATTAGAAGACTATTCAGTCAGACGGTGTAAGACAGCAGAGAAGACGGATGCAGGGGACCCTGTGACCGTGACAGGAGGGCACCTCTAAGGAGAGAGGTGACCCAGACGGAGAAGGGGGGCCACTTCAGGACTGGTAGGAGCCAGCTGGAGACCCAAGTCACCACCGGTACACCGGAACCGAGGCAGTTAGTTAACGGTTTATCCCTAACCGCAGACCAGCCGGCTGTGGGCCCGACATAAGGGAGTCGCAGCACCCATCAAGTAGTCCAACATCAGTCCCGCAGCTGGGTTCACGATGCTGAGAAGTACAGAGACTTTAGGCAACAGACCTTGAGGACTAGAGACTAGGCTCACGAGTGGGAATACAAAAGGCCATCAGGGCACAGGAGGGAAAAGGACCAGGAGAGTCACTTTAAGGACACCTCTGACAGACTCTGAAAATCCTCCAAAATCCGCGGCTACGGCCCCCGGTTAATCCAGACTGTACCGTGTACCGATTTCCCCTGGTGCCAGTAAAGAACTGTTTGAGCTGAATTGGTGTCTGTCTGTCTCCTTTCATCCGTTACCCAGAGGGCCTCTACAGCATCACAGAGCTGAAGACTACAACTCCCCTCATCCACCCCGCTGTCCTGAGGTAAAGCTCCACCTGTGGGGAGCTGTACTACCAAAGCTTCATTTCCATCACCTCAGCCGCCGACCGGAGTGCTGGTAACCCTATTACCAGGTACCACAAGTGGCATCACATTACAATTCCCCCATCATCATCCTCACCCCACCCGCTATTGTGGGTCCAGAGCACGGAACAGGAACCGACCAGCCGTGATCTCCACTGAAGTAACCACCTGTCCCCGTATCGGAGTACACCCTACCCTGTCGACCAACTCATAAATATAAGTGAGACCTCTCCTTAAAAGTCTTAGATGCTAAACTACTCCTTCACCCTCTTTGATATGAATCAGACCGATCCTTTGTAAGTTGTCTAATGTGCCAAACAATTTATTCATCAATTTTCTTGTAAAAGGCTTTGTTCACAATTGTAGTAAGAGTCTTCATTTTATGCCTTTCCATTTTTACTATAAATAAAACTGTGCTTTAATGTTTTCTGGTGAAGTGCAAACTCTGTAACGGAAACCCAACAGACCCTATTGTAATGAATGGGGACATTGTCATGTGAGTTATCTATTTTCATATATAAATTCTAATTTCTGTTCCTAATGTAACAGAAAAAATAGAAGTCAGAACTCTAGTTCGAACCCAGCCAAACAGACCTAACCATCCTTTTTAACTGCCTTAAAGGCTAATTTACTTCTTTTTAATCTCTTTTTTTGTTTCACACCATTCATTTACATGTTGTAACATGCCATGCCACTACAATCTAGACATACACTGTGTGCAGAATTATTAGGCATGTTGTATTTTAGAGGATTATTTTTATTATTGATCAACAACTATGTTCTCAATCAACCCAAAAGACTCATAAATATCAAAGCTTAATATTTTTGGAAGTTGGAGTGGTTTTTTTTTTTATAGATTTCGCTATCTTAGGAGGATATTTGTTTGTGCAGGTAACTATTACTGTGCAGAATTATTAGGCAACTTAATAAAAACCAAATATATTCCCATCTCACTTGTTTATTTTCACCAGGTAAACCAATATAACTGCACACAATTTAGGAAAAACATTTCTGACATGCAAAAACAAAACCCCAAAAAATTAGTGACCAGTGTCATTATTTTTTCTTCTTTTAGACCTTTACTGGCCAGCCACGCTGTAGAGTAGTTGGATGCATGTGATGGAGCATAGTCCTGCATGAAAATCATGTTTTTCTTGAACGATACCGACTTCTTCCTGTACCACTGCTTGAAGAAGTTGTCTTCAAGAAACTGGCAGTAGGTCCGGGAGTTGAGCTTCACTCCATCCTCAACCTGAAAAGGTCCCACAAGTTCATCTTTGATGATACCAGCCCATACCAGTACCCCACCTCCACCTTGCTGGCGTCTGAGTCGGAGTGGAGCTCTCTGCCCTTTACTGATGCAGCCTCTGGCCCATCCATCTGGCCCATCAAGAGTCACTCTCATTTCATCAGTTCATAAAACCTTTGAAAAATCAGCCTTAAGATATTTCTTGGTCCAGTCTTGACATTTTATCTTATGTTTCTTGTTGAAAGGTGGTAGTTTTTCAGCCTTTTTTACCTTGGCCATGTCCCTGAGTATAGCACATCTTGTGCTTTTTGATACTCCAGTAACGTTGCAGCTCTGAAATATGGCAAAATTGGTGGAAAATGGCATCTTTGCAGCTTCACGCTTAACTTTCGTTAATTCATGGGCAGTTATTTTGCACCTTTATTGCCCAACATGCTTCTTGGGACCCTGTTGGGTATTTGCCATGAAACGCTTGATTGTTCAGTGATCACGTTTCAAAAGTTTGGCAATTTCAAGACTGCTGCATCCCTCTGCAAGACATCTCACAATTGTGGACTTTTCAGAGCCCGTCAAATCTCTCTTCTGACCCATTTTACCTAAGGAAAGGCATTTGCCTAATAATTAAGCACACCTTATATAGGGTGTTGATGTCATTAGACCACATCCCTCCTCATTACAAAGATGCACATCCCCTGATTTACTTAATTGGTAGTTTGCTCTCAAGCCTATACAGCTTGGACAACATGTATAAAAAGTATCATGTGATCAAAATACGCATTTGCCTAATAATGCTGCAGCTCTCCTATGTGCCAGACCACTACTTCAGTAGCTCTCCTATTTGCCAGACCACTCCTTCACCAGCTCTCCTATGTGTTAGACAAATGCTTTACCAGCTCTCCTATGTGCCAGACTACTCCTTCACCAGCTCTCCTATGTGCCAGACTACTCCTTCACCAGCTCTCCCATGTGCCAGACCACTCCTTAACCAGCTTTCCCATGTGCCAGACCACTCCTTCAACAGCTCTCCTATGTGCCAGACCACTCCTTAACCAGCTCTCCTATGTGCCAGACCACTCCTTCACCGCTCTGCTATGTGCCAAACCACTCCAGCCTATCTATCCTATGTGCTACCTTATGCAACCAAAAACCAGGCCATTCATTGCCTTGGCTGTCTTAGCACTCCTTCATCAGCTCTACTATGTAGGGAGGTAAACGTGGAAAATTTGTGTATTGGGTCACTGCCCTCAATGGCTGCAAATCGTTAAGGGTCACACAATCGTATTTGAAATGCTTTAATTATGGCAAGCAGACTCTAATGTCAGTTTGATCAGAGTGTGATATGTTTTCTTGGATGTGGAGAAGAGTAAAACAAAAAAAATCCATCTTTCCTCATGTTAGCCCGAAAAGATCAGACTGCACTTGGGCGTCATCAAGCAAATTGTGCATATTGCGATTGCTTTTCTTGTACAGCATGTTCCAAGGAAAAAATAGGATACTGGCACTGCCTCATGGAATAACATTGGTCCAAATGAGGACCAAAAATACGGTCATTTGCATGAGCCCATATGATATCTGCTCAGCTGGTTAAGCAGGACCCTTGTGGACTATGAACCACAACCATGTTTGCAACCTGTAAGCGGAGCTCTGACATCTTTTATCCATATTTCATGTATTTAAAGATGTTTCTATAAAGTCTTTAAACCTCTAATCTATGCCAGAGCACTGTATCCCAGTTAATGTATCTTATGGGTCAAAACAATTCTTCACTATTTTATAAAATGCTGAAACTGGAACATTAATATTAGATAATCAATGTTGACCTCAAAGATTATAGAATTGTTTTTTGGTACATCAGCCTCCATTAGGGATGAGCGAGTACCGTAATATTCGGACTCGCTATACTCGCAACGAGTAGGTCCCGCTACTTATTGCGAGTATAGCGAGTCCGATTACTTTCGCAGTGTATCTATAGATACACTGCGAAAGTACCCTAAAAGTGAATAAAAGTTGTCAAAAATAATAAAATGACATACTCACCTGTCCGACGCCTGCACCGGGACCGGCAAAGAAGACCCCGGGACCGTCCCAGAAGACCTGCGATCACCGGACAAGGAGCTGTGACTTCCAGCTTATCAGATGGCCGGTAGCGATCTGGCCAATCAGATGGCGACACGTCACAACCACGTGATCGCTAGTGGGCACCAGCGGCGTTTTTGCCAAAGTTTCCCATTTAATGCCAACTACTGCTATTGTACATCCCAGTTATGATGTGTACACAGTAGATGTGCAGAGCCGCATGTATCTTACAGCAGATGTTCCACTATGATGGGGATAGCGGCTAACAAGTATTTACATATAGATGTAGTGTGGGCTTCAAGATTAAATTTCTCCTGTGGGCCCCTGACATATCAGTATGAAACTGTAAATATTAATGGTAGTTAAAGGTTAATAATGGTAACATAAAGGAATAATCTGTTTTAGAAATCCTATTTTCACATACCCTCTTGCCGTCAGTGGGAACCCAGCAGAAGAATATTGGGATGAAAAACATGACGGTAATCATCACATATATAAAAGTCGATTGTTCGTATCCAACTATACTTTGTGAAGCGCCTACAACTTTCATCTTGAAATGAAAAAAATACGGTAGTGAGAATATTTGTATTTTATAATCTATGTTTGTAAAAGTATACACTACTGTGCAAATGTTTTAGGCAGGTGTAATATGCTGCAAAGTAAGAATGCTTTAAAAAATAAAAGTGTTAATAGTTTATGTTTTATCAATTATGATGATACAAAGTGAATTAAAAAAAAAAAGAGAGATCTAAATCAAACCAAAATTCAGTGTGACGTGACGCCCCTTTGCCTCCAAACAGCATCAATGCTTTGCTCACTAGGAGCTTGTTCCAAACATCTTCTGAGCACATAGGCTGGCACAAATCTTTCTGTCTCTCTGATTCCGATTTTATTTTTTTTCATTCACATTACATTTTGCTAATTAATAACAATAAACTATGAACACTTCTATATTTAAAAGTATTCTTATTCATCAATTCTTCAACACCTGCCTAAAACTTTTGCACATCGCTGGATGTATCTGGAGTAGGATTGTGTTTGCCAGCAGTTAGCAAATATGTTCTGAAATATTGTGACGTTTTAGCTCTTTTTAACCTGGGTGGCGGCCGATCAATTATCATCTAAGCTATTGAACGCACTAATTGAAATGTACTTTAAAAATTATTTTAAAACAAATAGAATAAAATGCATTTTCCTGTACAGTATCAAAGCTATGCTCTCATTGCATGGTAACTGCGGTGATAAGAGGTTTAGATAAGGACATATTTCTACAGTCATCCTATTTTTAAAACCTTTCAGCTATAATTTTCCTGTGAGGACATGCTGTGAAAGTGAGGTTATTTGAAAATAATGGTATTCTGTACCCCGGACACGGTGCTTACTCCCTATTTACTTGATTGCCTAGTTGTAAAGGAATATACAACTGCAGTTACTGTCTGCCCTGTCTAAACATCACACGTTATCCATCAGCCTGGTGATTGGTAAGGGACTGGTACCTGACATATTGTTGGCAACTAAAGATTTACTGACTCTAACAAACATCACCCAACACCAGAAAAACAAATCAGTTCAGGGGGAACTCATTGACCCTAGACTGCCGAATGTTTTACACCATGCTGGATCATTTGCAAAAGTAAAATTACGAGAAGGACAAAATTCTTATGCAGTCTGGTATTCAGGATCTGGTAAGGGTGCGTTCACACACGATTTTGAGGGAGCCGATGCTGTCCGATATAAATCGGACAGCATCGGCTCCCTTCTGATGCCTGGATCGGGTGCCAAATAGGCACCGATTCCGGCATATAATCGGCGCCGGGCTGCAAAAAAAAAAAAAAAAAAAATTATTCTCACCTCTCCCGAGCCCCCGCCGTCTTCGCCATCTTCCTCTAGGCTCCCGGTGGCTCCGCAAGCTGCCGGTGTCAGCAGAGGTGTACCTCTGCTGTACACAGGACCTGCGGTGATGTCACAGTCACGTGACCGCGGGTTCACTATTGTGAACCCGCGGTCACATGACTGTGACATCACCGCAGGTCCTGAACAGCAGAGGTACACCTCTGCTGACACCGGCAGCTTGCGGGAGCCACCGGGAGCTAGAGGAAGATGGCGGTTGACGGCGGGGGCTCGGGGACAGGTGAGAATAAACTTTTTTTTGTTTTTTCTTTTTAACCCTTGTGCTCCAGGAGCAGTTTTACTGTACTGAGCGTGCTCAGTACAGTAAAATGGGGTCCGAGGAGACTCACATGTTTCCTCGGACCTTCTCCATAGGGCCCATGTTAGGGATCGGGTCAGATCGGATGTGCACTAAATGCCATCGATTTGGTCGATCCGAGTCTGTCAGATTTGTAATCGGATGAAAAAATCGTTGCAGGCAACGATTTTTTTCTCCTGAAAAAAATCGGCCAAAATCGGGCAGAATCGGATCGGACTAAATCGGATGGCATTTAGTGCACATCCGATTCGGTCCGATCCCCATAGGGATGCATGGGGTTCGAAATCGGTCCGATGCTGTCCGATTTTTTCGGACAGCATCGGAAATGCAAAAATCGCAGTGTGAAAGCACCCTAAGAATATTGCTCAAAGAATATGGGATCAAGAAACATTTTTACCATGGCATAAACATTAGAATAATGTTGGAAAAGATGGCCTTTTTGTCAACTATACAATGTGGCAGATGTTATGGAAGAAAAGGATTGGGCAGTTGGATTTCACCATGCCAGGACTTTTTGTTCCCAGGAAAGATAAGTCATTGCTGCGGGGTTTCACTCGCCTCTAACTCCCCTCCTCCACAATGCACGATGGCTTAGGGCTTAGCCTATGAGGATGTCCTCCCCATGTTTGCCTGGGTTTCCTCCAGGTACTCCGGTTTCCTACCACACTCTAAAAACATATCAACAGGGAATGTAGGTTGTGAGTCCCAAAGGGGACAGTGATTAATGGCGAGTGAAATAACAATAATAACACAAGCTAGCATGGCCAAGCCCAATGGGCATGTATAGAGCAGATAAATGTATCTGATGTTTTTATTGTTGGTAGATGCCCTCAACCAAAGCTATCGTAGAAAAATATTGATTCATATTCATAGAGTCAATGAGTAATATGCTTGCATGGAAAAGTCTGTATTTATCTGATTATAGAACATACATTTTGCTTAATCATAATGCATTAAGTTGGGCAAATTGCTACCAGTACCTTTCTTTTGTTTACTATGATAAGAAAGAGATTGGTTACTTCCATACACACCTTAAAGGGCCCGTTACACACAACCATATAGTGAACGATATCGTTGCAATGTCACTGGTGGTGACGTTGCAGCGATGTTGAAACAACATTGTTGTGTGTGACACATATCAAGGATCAACGATAAGTCGTTGATCGTTGATCATAGATTTATGGTCCTGTCCATAAATCTATCATTGGTCTCCCCTGGGCGCCCATCATCAGTGCATGTGACAGCGGGAGACCAACCATGAATGAGCTCCCAGCGTTGCACAGCAAGCGATGGGAGCTGGTAACTAAGGTAAGCAGCAGGTACTAGGCAGCGCGCAGTGCCTAGTTACCCGATATATACCCTGGTTACCAGCCTTCTCCGCTTACAGGCTGGTATCCAAGGTACACAGCGGGTAACTAGGGACAGCACAGTTCTGGCAGCGGGAGCTAGACATCATGGAAAGAATATTTTATTCTTTTCCACGATTTCACTGGTCCACTGGTCGCTGGTGAGTCTGCCTGTGTGACAGCTCACCAGCGATTAGTTCACGTGTGGCAGCAAATTCACATCGTTGGTCCGATCGCTGCCACATCGAAGCATGAAAAGTGCCTTAAGACCTGTGCACACGATCAGATTTAGCAGAGCATTTATGCTGCGTCCAAAACTCTGCATTACAAGCACTGTGCTTGGCTTTATACCAATCCCATGCCCACTGTACTACATTTTTCCTCCAGCATAAACTGACTTGTGGCACAGCTTCCTGAGCCACAGCAGGTCAATTTATTCTAACGGAGATGCTGGTGTTCTGAGCGAGAGAACACAGCGAATATACACTGCGCCCAGAATCCTGATCGCAGGCAAGGCAGCATGTTCTCCCTCAGAAAACAAGAAAATTTAGCTTCAGGAAACTTTTTTTCGTCTTTAGTTTGAAAGGGATGCATTTTGCGCATTGAAGTGAAAACGAAATAACAAAAATAAAAACCATGCTATGGCTTTAAATAGAAGTCTAAATGGTCAAAATTAATAAAATATAAAATAATTTGATTTATTTTGGCCTCCTGTGAACTTATCATAAAGAATCCTGCAACTGCAGTTCAAAATTAAAGCTGAAGTTACAATTGTGTTTAAAGAGAATTCGTCACCATATTTTTTGCCACCAAATCTGAGAGCAGCATACTGTAGGGACAGGGACCCTGATTCTAGCAATGGTCACTTACTGGGTTGTTTGCTGTAATTTTGTTGAAGTCGCAGTTTTATCAGCAAGAAATTATTATTAAAGGTGTAGTAAATCTGCTGTAATGTAGTCAAAGCACCCCCAACATTGAGCCTCAGCTTTCTGCCTATACACAGCGTACACAGAGAGCTGACAATCAGTGGTGTGGGTTATACACAGCTCAGCATCCAAACAACTAATAGATTTGCAATAGATAAAAGAGTGAATTTATCAAACTTGCAGCAAACAGCCCAGTAAGTGACAAATCGCTGAAATGCGGGTCTGTGTCTCTTTTCATTATACTGGATTGGGTGTCAAAAAGTTGATGACAGATTTCTCTTACAAAATGACCACATAGAGCTTTATTTAATATAATAATAATATTATTAATTTATATAGCGCTACTGATTCCATGGCATAATCCTAATCTGTCACCCTTCTGTATACTACAGTTTACTAACACATTTATAAAATAAAATTTTATATTTTGTGATAGTAATGAATATGCAAATTGCAGGTTCTGTCATTTAAGCAAGCCTTGACCCCTGTCATCTTTCCACAAATCCATCTTCTTCATCTATTATACTTGGGTATAAACCAGTTGTCCTGTTAATGATACAGCAAATAGTATGGCGAAAATAAGAAGCGTTACATTTACATATCTAACAATATGTTTTCTTTTTTTCCAATAACACACAGTTATTAAGTTTGAGAACACGGCACATGTTGGGGTGACGGACTATAAATAGCCAGATCATCACATGTGATGTAGATACAATGGTGAAATAAAGAAAATGTATATGACAATTCTATTATTAGGCGAATATCATGTCAACCTAACCTAAATGTAGCTCCCATCAATTTGTATGGGGACCTCCTGCATCTCCACATAGCCTCCAATTCATGGCATTAGACAGAAAAAAAATATGCCATGCTTTATCATAACCAAGTTATGGAGCTATCGTCTCGTGAAGCTTTACTTATAGGAAAGTATGTCCATAATCCACGGAGCTCATTGCTCTAGGATGCTGAAAACTCCATATTGGCTTCAATCCATTTCTCAAAATGAAGATAGTATTTAAGGTTAGAGCCTCAAAGAAGGATTTGTATAATTTCAAAATGTCTGAATGTTCATCTGGATCAAGCTATATTGGAACATGTAATGTACAACAAGTCATTTCTTTACCGCATGTAAAATGAATGTATCACCAGATGAAGTGCTTGACTTGACCCATCCGCCCAATTCGCATACAATTTTCCTCCCTTACAAGACTAAAGTCATGTACGTTAGAAACCTTTTACTGGAAACAATTCATTTTCTGCTTGATGGTTCCCTTTATCTACAATATAAATTGTTTATTTGTATTATTCGTCCTGACAATTTATGCATGACCGGTGGTACGAGACCAATGAAAAGCACAAGTATATGATTTTTATACTGGAAATGAATATGCTCAACTAGTCGTTTGTCAAAAGAATAAAATAGCAAAATAAGATTGAAAGAATGAAATCAGGACCAGGAAATGAACAGGCGAAAATCATTGTTCAGGCTTCGTAATGAAATGGAAGTTCCCTAAAGCTTTGAGCCCCCACTTATACACCCTCTGTGCTATCCTGCTCTACATCTTCTCTCTTCATGCTGAGCCCATCCTTTTCTATGTACCCCTGTATGGCAATAACTTTACTAACCCTGTTTTAAGGGCCCCGGTAAATGATAGGAAACAGGCTTATTTTAAGGAACAAATGGGGAAAAATTCAGGAATGATGAGAGGATTACAAAAATGTTTTAACTAATAGAACCGGGGTGGGAGGGGGTAAAATAAAGACACTAAGATGAAAACCAAATAGTGTCATGAAATTACATATGGGGTTTTGATGGGCTTGATTTTACGTCAAAACTCACCATCTCAAAACCACTTCTTTTCATCCGCCTGCAGGACTTGAGGTAAGTGCGTATACGTTTTCTGGCACGCTCTTGGTACTCAGGGAATTGTCGCCTGCATGAGTCAATGATTGCCTGGATCTTTTCTTTGGGCTGCTTAGAGATAGGGACCATTCGGTCCAAGTTTTCATCTACAAACAGCCTGACAAACATCTGTTGGTAAGAGGGAGACAGAGGAGAAGGGGTTGGAGGACTGCTCTTGTCTCTCATCTTACTACCATAGATTCTTGATAGGAATGGATACGTTGTCAAGAGAAGAAGATGGTCGGTAAAAAAAGAAGCAACATCCTAGGCCAAATATTTCCTTACGAAGATATCTCAAGGCAGCAGGTAGAAACAAAAGGATTAACATTGCAAAGACACATAAATATCCCATTGAAAAATGAAGCAAACATTACTGTATCACACTTTCTGTTGCTCTATAGCTTAAAGCAAAGCAAACATTCATAATACATAAAACATATATAACAAGCAGCACAACACAAAGGTCTAGTCTAGTTATTATTATCACGGGGAGTCTCTAAAGCAAATAAAGGAGAAACAAAATGACAGCAAAAAGCATAAAATAACAAAGCGGATACAGATCAATGAAGAAGTCATCTAAATACTTAGTGAAGGCGTGCTCAATCAACTTGGAAAAATCATATTTAAAAGAATATATGTTTTTTATGACTTGGTGAATAGTTAAAGCAAAATTAGTTTGGAACTTACTGTATACCATACTTGACAAAGTGAATGACACAGACCCCTCATCTATTTACAAAAAGCTAAAAATGTTATCCCCAGAAATGATATGGCCTAACTGAAATTCTCAAGTAATGGTGCATTTTACAACATTTTCGAGAAAACTTTGGAGGAAAATGCTAAATAAAAAAATACTACTAAATACATTCAAATCAATATCTTCCTCTTTGCTGAAATTAATTTCTAAGGCTGGTTTCACACTACGATTTTGTTAAATCCGATGCTGTCCGATAAAAATCCGATTTAGCCTCCATGTTCTCCAATGGGGATCGGATGTGCACTTAATGGCATCCGATTTGCTTGTGATCCGATTCTGTCCGATTTTTTTAGGAGCCAAAATCGGAGACTGCTCTGATTTTGGTATCCGATTCAAATCGGATCTGATGTGATTCGATGCGATCCGATTCAAATAATATGGGAGTCTATGGGGGATCGGATCGGATGGAAAATCGGATCCGATATCGGAGCCGATTTTCTGTATTGAGCATGCTCAATACCCTAGACCACTCCCAAAACCTCCCACAGCCCTCCCCCATCCATTTAAATCGGATCCGATAAAAAATCGGATGGCATCCGATGGCATACAATTTTGAGCATCCGATGCTGTCCGATTTTTATCGGACAGCATCGGATTTAACAAAATCGTAATGTGAAAGTAACCTAAGTAAACTTAGTCCTTCTTCTAAATGTTATAATATTAAAAATAACAGAAAGGTCATCTACACAAAAATATATTTCATGGGAAAGTCTACTGAGATTCTAAAGAATCCAACAAATATCAATATATTTGATGAATAAGAAAGTGATGTAACGTAAAGCCGAATATGTCTATTGGCAACAAACTTCCAAAGTCGTCTGTCCCTCGTGGCCAAATAAATTGACCAAAATAAAAGTATATGTAACTTATAAACATAACCACTGTGGGGACCTAGTAGAGGACAGATATTTGTTCTGCAGGCTTGTTTGTCACAATGATCACTTACATTAAAAGCTTTCAGGCGTTCTGCCTCCACTCCATCGGCTTCAGTTGCCTTCTCAACATCCTCATGGTCATCGTGGTCATCTTCATCTTCATCACCCCGATTCAAAGATAAATCTTCACCACAACCACCTACACTTTCATTTTTTCCAGAGTCATAGCTGGAGTAGCTATGTGCTGGAGACTGAGAAAAGAAGAATCTGCATCAGTTGACATGAATGATTTCCTAACCAATAAACCTAATGAAAAGACATAAATAGAATACGTAACAAACATTATTCCTAAATCTAGACTTTTTTTCACAAATTTTAACTTTCTCTCTTTGGAAATGCTGTAGTATTTTGTCTTATTTTCATCTAGCTCGCCCAGACCTTTCTCATATAATTAATTTTAATATTTGTTAATAGTTTATTAATAGTTTATGAAATTTATGATGTAAAATTGGACCAAACTAAACATAATAACTTAAACTGAATAAAATATATTTGGCTTTTAAAATACGGTAGTCTGACACTAGACGCAGTTAATGTTCATATCACCTAATATAAGCTGATATAAACTCACCATAAATATGGCTTCATAAGCAGTACAACACAACATAGTGACTATTAATTTGTGAATAATATTGAGTCAATTCATTTTCTATTTCTCATAGTCTATAGTACTGTACGCTACATATTTATTATGATAAATCATACATGGTTGGACATGAATTAATAAATCATTT